>JAOYSI010009584.1:0-10830 GCA_025775065.1 Hiodon alosoides | reverse complement strand
CGTCTTTCACAGTTGAAGTGTACCTATGATAAAAATTACAGACCTCTACATGCTTTGTAAGTGGGAAAACCTGCAAACTCAGCAGTGTATCAAATACTTGTTCTCCCCACTGTATGACCCAATGTGAAAAATCTTATTAATTGCACAATTAGACTGCGGAAAACAACCAGGTATTTCCCTTCCATTGGTTTCAGTTGTTCTGAAAGACTGATCTGGAAAGTTTTTAACCATAGTTAAACAACTCAATTGAAAAGCAAAGTCAAGATATGCACTCAGTGGCCAGTTTATTAAATACATCCATATAGTACAGAGCCAGACCCCCCCTTTGCCTTTAGAATAGCCTGAATTCATCACGGCATGAATGCTACAAGGTGTCGGAAGCATTCCAACAAGGATGTTAGCCTATGCTCACACAACAGCATCACACAGTTGCTGCAGATTGGACGGCAATATATTCACACTGCGAACATGTGCATTACCCTTCCGGAACTGTCTGTGTGGTGACACACAGACACATGAAGGGATGTACCTGGTTAGCAACAATGGAGACAGTTTATTACTGTGGCTACTCTTCCTAGAAGTGGGTGCCCAGCAAAATGACTCCCAAGACACAACGCAGAATCCTCAACGAGGAACAGAAGAACCCACGAGTAACAGCTAATAGCTTGAAGACATCACTAGAACTGGCAAACATCCCTGTTAATGAGTATACCATACGTAAGCCTTTGAACTGGCAGGGTGTCCATAGCAGAACACCACGGAGGAAGCTGTTGCACTACCAAAAAAACATTTCTTGGCAAACTGCAGTGCTACTTGGAAAATGTTTTGTGGACTGATGAAACAAAAGTTGAATTGTTCGGGAAGAATACTCAGCACTATGTATGGTGCAAAAAGGACACAGCTTACCAACATCAAAACATCATATGGTGGAGGGTACATCATGATTTCTGCTTGCTTCGCTGCCTCAGGGCCTAGACCACTTGCCATCATTGAGGGGAAAATGAATTCTAAGCACCGCACAATTTAGAACGACATTATTGAGTACAACATTATTAGATTCAGTGTTATTGAAGACAACAGTGTTTTAGTTGAAAATGAAACGATAGAAATATTGGGGAAAAGGGGATTCTTTCATTAAAATGTTATATTTTAAATAATATCAAACCGCAGTTTCATTAGGTTTTTTTTTTTTTTTTTTCCATGTTATCCAAAGTAATGGGATTAAATTATTAATTTGAGTAATGTACAGATTACTTTTAGTAAAAATTTAATATGTTTTCAACATTTGAGGTGGTTTTATATATATCCCCATCATTTCCTTTATCCAGGCTGGTCACATCTGTGGGGACAACGTGGACCTGATAGAGGGACGTCCCACAGGATCTGTCAGAGTGTCCTTTGGCTACATGTCCACATTCCAGGATTGTCAGTCCTTCCTGAAGTTCATTGTGAAGTGCTTTGTTCAGGGCCAAGTCCGGATAGACGAGGCAAGGCTAGCCAGGTTGAGGTCAGCCTTCTCTGCGAAGAACCCCCCTGTGCCGACCCCTAACAGCATGACACAAAACGATAAGGTGGTGCTGTCTCCAGTTCCCAAAATCATCACATCTAAAGCCAAAGCTCGAACAGAAACAACAATGGACAATACCAGTACCAGAATTCTGACCAACATCTTCCTCTATCCAATCAAATCCTGTGCTGCAGTAGAGGTATTGCTTCTCTTTGTGTGTTTTGTGGGCGCCTGTGTCTGTCTTCATTTATGTAGCAATTGAATGGTCTAGTCTTCAGTTCAGTGTTGGCATTCAGTATTTGATTTGGACCAAGATCTTTAACCAAACAATCAAATGAAATTGATTGTATCCTGAAATACTTATTTTGAGAGTTATCTCAAAGAGAGTTTGTTATTATCCAATAACAAAATGCAATGCTGCGCTCTTCTAGTACATTGCTGTTTAAATTGTAATTAGGGAATAGGCTGTCGTTACATTTGCACTTAAAAGGTTTCAAAGCAAAAATATTCCTTCCTACTAAAATAATTTTTTTATTTTATTATATATATTTTTTTTTTATTTCAGTTGTAGACCAGATTGACGACTGTGACTGTGGTTCCTTTGATTAGACTACTCTCCGGTGCCAACCATAAAGACAAATTGTCTGTTTCCTTAGTTTATTTAGTAAAATCTAGTAAAAGTATGGTTTATTGCTCGTAGTATCCTAAAAGTGAAAACCAAGTGATTATTTGGTTTTGTTTGTACCTAAAAGGGTGTTTTCTGTCTGACTTTCTTTTTGTCGGAGAAATGCCTAATAAAAGCCATAAACTGGCTTCCCCCCCCAACGCCTTTGTCTGAACACCTCAGGACCTGACAAGCCAAACTGTAACCAAGATTTTATTTTTTTATTCTGAAGCAAATATTTTATCTTTCAAACCTCAGGCAGTGTTGAAAGTCCCCTGACATTATCATTAGAAAAGCACTTTGACATACTCAGCAGCGGCAGAAGTGCAGTCAACAGGTTGGAGGGTGTGAGGACAGGGTTAGGGTTATGTATGCAAGACTACTGGATGACATAAATATCCAACCAGATCCTGCTAACAACATTACATATAATGCCCTTAAGATGGCACTTATTACTCACATATGCTACTTTTATTTTTCCATAGTTGGCAATTAATAGATCAAATACTTTTTATGGATTATTTATTTGCTGCTTTCAGATTTTGGTAAATTCCCGGAGAAGCACTTTAATTTTATTTGGACCTCCTCTGGCATCACAGGTGATCCGAATTCAGATGAATGGACTACCCTCGAAAATGCGCAACTCTTAAACCTTGAAAAAAAATTCACAAGGACCAATGTTCTGACATTCTGCAGTTGGTGGATCATTTTATATGTGAAATTAACCAATATCATTTAACATGTTGGAGCAGATGAAAAATGCCCTTGTGCTGCAGCTTGAATGATTACAAATCCAAGACGTGAACCAGAAAAAAACAAACAGTTTAATTGTTTTAAGGTGGTACGGTTTAGGTTGTAAAAGTTTGTGTCGGGAACAAGATTAGGACCTTAGCTTTGCTGAAGGGTCTGAGAATATTTATTTCTAATTGTGTCAATTATTTGTGGTTGTAATTATCCTATCGCTGATGGTTCTGAAAGCGCTGTGTTCTCACTGTTTCGGCAGGTGAGAGAGTGGCCCTTAGGACCCCTGGGCCTTTTGTATGACCGGTTGTGGATGATTGTAAACCAAAACGGCGTGTGTTTAAGTCAGAAGCAGGATTTACGCTTGTGCCTGATCCGGCCACAGGTCGACTGGGCCACAGGAGAGCTGCACATACATGCAACAGGTCAGTAGGTCAGCCGCACACATCAGGCCACTGCAGATCTGGTCTGACACATCAACTGTGAGCAGGAAAATAAAAGACAAAATTCCCTGGGCCTCAGGAGATCTGCGCATACATGCAACAGGTCTGCAGTGTACATCAGTTCACAGCAGATCAGGTCAGGTACGTCACCTGGGCAATAAATATATATCCAAAAACACGACTACCCTGCATTACACAATAGGTAAGTTGGTCAGCGGCGTACATTGGGCCATAGCAAATCAGAAGTGATGCAACAGGTCAGTTATGTAGCCATTGCCAATAACACACTATATAGATGTATATATATATATATTTTATATTTTTTAAGGTTTAAAATACCTTTTGAATGGTTTGTAATGGTTATTCATCGAATGCCAGATGTATTGGGGTATCACATTATAAAATGTTTCTTTAACTAGTAAGAGAAGCCGGTTAAAAACGTTGTAAATCAAAAACTTTACGTAAACATGTAATATTCCTAAACAACAGAAACAATGATCTATCCTACTGAATGCCCCTACTCTATTCTGTATCTTCTGTATTTCTTTGCACATTGGTTGCTCTCTTGCTCTACTCTCATCTCTACTTCAAATAGAACCGAGCTCTATTTGTTGTTAAAAAAATCTCAAGAACAGTTTAATTGATTGTTTAAATCTGATGATGTATTTTGAAGATGTATTAGGGGAATACGGAGACACCGGATGAATTTGGTGTATCTGCAGGCACCAGTTTAGTTAGTAAAAATGGCCGCATTTTGTAAATACACAGATACCAGTAGAATTTTTGATTAATGGACTAATTTCTATGTGACCTCCCTTTTAATATGCAGTTTTACGTTTTATATTGGAACCTCCGGTCTCCCGTGCCAAAGTCCAGTACCAGATCATGGGAGAGGATTGCAAGTACTACCTGTGACACGTGGAGTCCGACGCTTGTTTGTTCAAAAATATCATGACTATGTCACACTTTAATTACGCCATTCCAGCCACTCAGCTGGAAGTTACAGTAAAGTTACAGTGCAGGGTCGCCCAGAAAAATCAACAACACCCACTCCCACTAATAAAGCTGGCACAACCCTGTCATACAATTCTCCCGCCGTTTTTCGTCCTCTGACTCCCCTCTCGTTCTCTTTCTCAGTCTGCGGGCTTCGCTCCTCACTCAGTTGCGGTGATTCTTTAGTGCTTTGCTTTTGCCCTCTGCGTCCACCTCGCTCCCTGCTCCCTCCAGCTCTCAAACAGTCTCCCTACTGGGAAAACGAGGCTGTTAATAAAGGCTGTGAATCTGCCTAATTCCCAGCAGGTGCTGATAGGCATGCCCACACTACTCTCACACGTGTTCACGAGAGGGAGGTGCACCACATGGCCGCTCTCTTTGGTGCTGCCCTTTGTTTAGCGAGTGAAACATTGGCAGGTTGCTGCCCATAGAGCTGTACATACGCCCTCTGCAATTTGCAATTTTGTCGTTTTTTTTGGTGGTCTGGGTGCCCACGGTGCAATGTCCCCATGGTGACGCCTGCCTCCGGCACCACAGAATCATTTCACCTAAACTATAATCTGTTATTTGGTTCGGTATATCCCCAAATTACCAAGTCTTTAGGAATGGCTGCTACTACTACTACCTTTCTCCATCCAATTTTCTTTAATTATTTTTGGTAAATATCTCAAAACACAACTGTAGGCAATGTTGCTAATAGGCAATTGTGTTTTGATTTAAGTTTTTTGTGCTTTCAGGAAGATCTGTGAAACCTCTGTGAAACTTTGCGATTGGTTTACACCAACGTCAAAGTTACACTCATCCCTAGGTTGTTTGACTTTGTTACTATCAAAACCTTTCGGATGACTTTCATAAATAAAGAACATTTTTCGATTATAGATTTATCTGATGGTTCTCAATAAACGTATAATCCAGCAAATAATGATACACAATCTAATTTATTTCTCAGGTATGACGCCTATATCTGTTCCACTAGACGCCACCACTGAGCAGTGTCTCACTCACAAAGTGTGTCAAAGCAAGGTGTGTGGAGACAGGTGAGTCAACTCTGTTGGCCATGTTGATATTAATTGAGTCGCTTAGGACTGTGTATATTGGAGTTTGTCACAAATCACTGTGCAAGGCTAACTAAAATGGGCAGAAAGCAATTAAACAGCTCCCGCCAAAGCTCTGACTTTATTACCGTAGCTCTGCCACTTGTCAACACATCAGCATTGTCGACACAACAGCCCCGATGCTGTTGTCATTGCCACAAAGCTTAACCTTAAACCTGTCGACTCAAATTGGCATTGGTTGATGTAACTTTGATATCTTGATGCTTTCACGTGCGTTGACATTAACACACACTATTCTTTGAACGTTCCTTGAAATTTTTATGAAACTGAAACCTCTTTTTCTGATGCTCTCTATGTTTATATTATAGGGAGCAATGCCTGAGAAGACGTTTATGGGTGTGTGGGGTTCTCTAGTAGTATACCATCTGGTCATGACTCCTGCTTTAGGCAGGAGCACACCAATTGGAGTTTAGCTGTCCTCCACTTTTCCAAATTCCAGATCCTTTAGGGATTCCCGTTTTCAAGCTTTTTTTTAAAACAATTTTTCTTCATATTTTTGGTCAAATTAACAAACCCTATATTCATAGCTGCGACTTCACTGCAATTGTTAACAGCCAACTAGCACCGATAGAAGCAACCTTAATGATAGACTGTCTAATTCAGGGGTCGGGATGTGTTGTGCGAGCCACTCAATAAATTTGAGCGCTTTTCACAATCTCAATAGTGGCAATATCTGATTGGCTATTCAGCAACATAGATAGCAGGATAAAATCCAAACAGATGTTAAAAGATGGTTTGACTTATCAATATTTATTATAATGATTTACATGAGAACAAAAAGAGGACAGAATGAGAATTGCACTATGACTTCTTTGTGCACCTTGATTGGCTGAAGTTTTTTTTTTATTTGCTGTTTTTTATTATTATTTTAATTTGGTATACTACTATTTTGTAATAAAAAAAGTTAAATAAGAAAGAAATAAATACTTAAAGAACTTTGCCCCTTGCCCCTTGGCAATACCTGTTTGCCGACCCCTGGTCTATTTCAATAAATATGATGGAATTTATGGCTGCCTTGGTGAAATGAAATGTTCTTGAGTGTGCTGTCAAATATCATACTAAGAAAATAGTATTTGTCCTGTCAAAAAATCCCCTGATATTTTTGTTTATATACTGAAGACATTTCATTCAATACTTTTGCCTTGTTAGAAGACAGGTGTAAACAATAAAAGGTTAACAAGGGACCAATTAACTCAATTAACTAAAGTAAAACTAAAACTCATGGGATAACGTCCACTGGAGACGGGCTGGGAAATATCAAGAGGGCGTATGACATCTTCCCAATGGAGAAAGACAGTGAAAGTAGAAGACTTAAATGTACAGTACTATGCAAAAGTCTGGCACCCTAGCTTTTGTTTACACAAATGTAGTTTATTTTTTGTGTTCCTGTAGAAAAAAATTGTTTTAGATGTCCAAACATTCATTTTCCGAAAGAAGAACAAGCAATTCTGCCACAGATGGTATGGTCTCCACAGATACATTTTTGTTTATTGTCCTTTATAGTATTTGTTTTATATTTATAAACTTTGCATTTCATTATTTTTGAAAGCATCTTCACTTTACAGAATATTATTTTACATGTGCCTAAGACTTTTGCACAGTACTGTATATTATATGGGTTTGCTTTCTCTCTGTCTCTTTCAAGGGTCCAGACCATGGACTGTGGGGACGCAGTGGCAGTTTGGCTTTCAGAGTTCCTGGGGAAACCATGTCGCCTAATCAGACAGAGTCCTGACTTCTCCAGAGATATGAAGAAAAGTCTTGGGACAGGTGAGAAATTGTTTCACCTCTCCATAAATAGCTTAGTAGCCTTACTATTTTTTCCACAAACCAGTGTTTATAACTACATTTGAAATTAATAGTGCATGATGTAGTGGCACAATCTGTTTAAAAGTATAGCTGACAGTGACAAGTGGAGGTGGAGGAGCAGTGAACTTTATTAGCTTGCCTGAACAAAACAACAAACACACACTTTGATTATTGTCATTGACAAAATAAAAACAATGAGTTTATACATGCATCAGTGCCTTTTTTAGCCCGATGTTCTTTGTGTTCTATCACATCCAGGGGATTTACCAGTCTCCCTGTCTCTGGTGAATGAAGCCCAGTTCCTGATGATCAACAAGGCCAGTGTGGAACTCCTACAGTTTCACATCATTAGCAGGTAACAAATAAACATGTGACCTATCCTTCAAAATGGGATGAATATTGCAAATATGCATTCATTTCCATCCGAAATAAAGTGAGAAACCTGGTGAACAGTCCACTGACCCACCATGGGTCCCAGAACAGGAGGATTGGCCACCAGAATTGGTCCACTAACAGTTTCCTAACCTGACACCGAGACTAAAGCATTTAAGTATCAGCTATCGTTTAGACTAATCAGATAGGAATGAACGTTAACATTAGTAAAACATGTTTTTAACTAATGTGTACTTTATTAAACATTCATATCAATGTCTAATGTGCATGTTCACTCTCTACAAGAGAAGTAACTCTCGTGTTGACATTAGATCAGTAAACTCTGCGGGAGAGGATTCTGGTCTTGACTTCAAGTCACTCATTGACCGTTTCCGTGCCAACCTGGTAGTCTCTGGGACGGAAGCCTTTGAGGAAGATGATTGGATGTACCTGATGATCGGCGATGGACGCTTCCAGGTGACGTAACAGTGGTGTTGTGGCAGGATAGCAGCTCCTCACAGGGTGCACCATTTATGTTAGTGCAGGGTACCAGCTCCTTTCATGGGCCATCAGTCATGATGATACAGTGGAGCTTAATCAGATAAGTCTAGTATAGTTTTAACTATCAAATCAGCATGATATTTAAAATAAATTACCAAGAAATTTAGGATACAATTAAAAATTGTATTTACTTATATTTTGGGAAAATTTAGGTAAAGACTTAAATTTTCTGAATAGTGGTAAGATAATTTAATCGATATTTTAAATTAAATCAACACAGACAACCTGGTAAAATATAAAATAAATTAACTCACGTGGGTAAAAATGGTGGGCATGGGAATTTGTTGAAGAGGAAAATGGTGGATGGATAGCCTTTAGTGACCACATTAGCATAAACAAAGAAAAGGCCAAATGGTGAGTTTACCTGTGTTTGAAACAAAGGACGGTGAGATCAATTGGTCTCCTTGAGTAAAAGAGGGAGTAAGACAGATGGCATTCAATAGGTCTTTTGTAACCGGGCATAGTTAAGAAGCACATTGCTTTCTAAAACTACTTGAGGACTTGGTGAGACCCAAGTCATTGTTCTTTTGTCTCACAGAAGAATAATTTGTCCGACTTGTTGTGGGATAAACAACAGGAGTTTTCCATCACAGAGAAAGAGTGGGGCGAGGCTCGGGATTCGATGAAACCAAAGTAAAAGTCTTTGGAGTTTTTCTGAGGCGTCCTCAGGGCGAAGCAATGATTTATTAATTTATTTTTGTCAGGCTGAGGAAATACTCAAACAATTTGACATCAACTTCGCCTGGAGCATGAAGGGAACCAGTCGCCTTGCTTTCTGGAAGGCCTAGAATTCCAAGTCTCAGCAGATTCTTAGTCTCTTTAGTTCAGAGCCCAGGAGGGACTGTTGCAAAAGAGATGGGTTGGTTTCTTAATGTACAATCTGGAGAGTGGTTGGATGCCTCCTCTCAGAACAAAGCCGCAGTCGTTGCAAAAGAGAGAGGGGAATGTCTGTTCTTTGGTTTTTTGGGGAATTGGGGTGTAGGATTTGAAAGCATCGGCTAGAGGGGTTGGCTGATGATGTCATTACGATGTCATTACATAAGTGTTGTGTGTGGTCCCTACAGTGGCACCTGGGACTATAAAGAGGATATATTATTTTGTTATATTATTAGGAGTTAAGCAAATGCTTCCACTTCCTCCTATCGATGCATATTTATCCATTCTGCAACCTATTAATTCCAAGTGCAGTACTTTATCGTTCACACCACAACTGATCTATAAAAGCTTCTCCATCCTACAACGCAGGTGGCAGGTCGTTGTGGGAGATGTCAGATGATTGGGATTGACCAGAGTACAGGAGCCAGGACCCAGGAGCCCCTGCGATCCCTGTCTGCCTGCCGAGAGGGGAAGGTCAGTGGATAGAGGTTTCATCACTATTGCCACAACCGACTCATTGATTAATTGATATTACAGACGGAATAGATGCTAATGGAATACGGAATAGTTGCTAATGTAGATTATATCATTAACACTGTGCTCAGTGTCCCTCAGTTTAATAACATCATTGTGCCATGTATCCCTCACATTATTCATTAGCTATTTCTGGAAATAGCATATGATTTTACTTTGTTTAGAGAAAATATAAAAATGTAGTGTCTCTCATTTATTTGCTACAATCTCTTCATATTCACGAATACCTTGTTTAGGCTTTGAAGTCAAGTAGCATGAATAAATGTGCAGTTGACTGAGTGAATAATGAATGACGATGCTGTGCGAATCTGGAAAACTGATCCTCCCAAATGCACTTTAAACCTACAGTGCCTTTCATAAGTATTCAACCCCTTATTTTTTTTAAACCCTTGGAGCATTTTAAATGCATTATTTGAAAATAAGGCTGTCCACCAAAAGTGACAGGATAAGGAGGCCATAAGTCAGAGAAGCAACCAGAAAGCCAATGGTAACTCTGAAAGAGCTAGAGAGAGCCGAGGTGGGAGAAACGCCCACGGGACAAATGTAACATGACCGCTCAACAAAACTGAACTTCATTGACACGAGAAGAACGAGAAGAAAGCCATTGTTTGCCAAAAGGCAAGTGGGAGACGCAGCAAATATGTGGAAAAAGGTTCTCTGGTCTGATGAGACCAAAATTTACATTTTTCATCTTAACGCAAAAAACATGTGACACAAAACCAACACCTCATCACCCCGAGAACACCATCCCCACAGTGAAGCATGGTGGTGGGAAACTGGTCAAGATTGAGGGCAAGATGGATGGAGCCAAATACAGGCCAATTCTAGAGGAAAGCCTATTTCAGTCTGCAAGACACCTGTGACATCCCCCGGATCTCAATCCGATTGAGAATCTGTGGAAAGACTTGGAAATTGCTGTTCACCAATGGTCCCCATCCAACCAGAGCCTGAGCAATTTTACCTAGAAGAATGGTCAAAAATTGCAGGCTATAGATGTGGAGGATACTTGAAACCAACAAATATCAGTTTTTTTCTTTTAATTAACTTTTGTGCCTCAATAAGAAATATGCTGTACCTTCAAAGGGTTAGATACAGCGGGTGAAATAAGCGTTGAACGCGTCACCATTTATCTCAGTACATATATTTCCAAAGGTGCTATTGACATGAAATTTTCACCAGATGTTGGTAACAACCCAAGTAATCCATACATACAAA
>JAOYSI010009582.1:0-10832 GCA_025775065.1 Hiodon alosoides | reverse complement strand
ATATATTGTATTATTGTATCTATGTTGCTTATTGATATGTGTTATATTACCAGCGTTTCATTGTGTTGTAGATGGATTTTAATGCTGTGTTATGGATAGGTATTTTATTACCAGCGTTTCCTTGTATTATAGACGGATGTTAACGCTATGTTATTAATGTGTTATATTACAAGCGTTTCATTGTATTGTAGACATCCATACATTATACAATGGAACGTGGTTAATAATATAATACATATCAATAACATAGCATTACCATCCGTCTATAATACAATGAAACGCTGGTAACATAATACATATCAATCAGCAACATAGATACAATAATACAATATATCTATAATACAATGAATCTATGTTGCTGATTGATATGTATTACCTTACCAGCTTTTCATTGTATTGCAGACGGATGTTAATGCTATGTTAATGATATGTGTTATATTACCACGGTTCATTGTACTATAGACGGATTGATGTGACGTAATTGTACTAAGACTATAGAAGGCTTCATCCAGCTGTTGATCACTCATAGGACTCCTTCACAAGATTGGGTTATGTTATTGATATGTACTATATTACCAGCGTTTCATTGTATTATAGACGGATGTTAAAGCTATGTTATTGATTTCTATTATATTCCCAGCGTTTGAATGTACTATAGACGGATGTTAACGCTATTTTATTGATATCTATTATATTATTATTAACCACGTTTCATTTTATTATAGATTTATTGTATTATTGTATCTATGTTGCTTATTGATATTGTAACGGTGATGGGTAGGAGCGCTTCCCCCTACCAATGGTTTAAAGCCATCCCCGTGGGGGCTGCTGGGAAGCCTGGCTCCCGGGACTTTTAACGTGTATATAGTGGGTTTTATGTGCCGGTTGTGTTTGTAGTTGTGGGCGAAAATGTTGTATTGTTTGTCTTTGTAAAATGAGTTCGTTTTGATAAGGTTCTGTTCCCTCACCGCGGGCGTGATTGCTATGGCTCGTGAGGGCTTTCGTTGTGTTTCTGTGTACCTGCAGTTCTTTGCACGGCCAGTTCTGCTTTTATCAAGGCGGTCGTAAGCGCATGTGCGAAATAAAGTGCATTTATTCCTGTTGAACAGTGTCGGTCTCGTGCTTGAAACCGCGCAAGAGAAGAAGCTCTCCTGAAAAACGCTACGATATGTATTATATTATCAGCGTTTAATTGTATT
Source organism: Hiodon alosoides (assembly GCA_025775065.1). Classification (NCBI taxonomy): domain Eukaryota; kingdom Metazoa; phylum Chordata; class Actinopteri; order Hiodontiformes; family Hiodontidae; genus Hiodon; species Hiodon alosoides. Next base: position 9,633 of record JAOYSI010009582.1, on the reverse strand, counting down.
ATATATGAATGATAACGCTATGTTATTTATATGTATTGGATTATTATTAACCACGTTTCATTGTACTATAGACGGTTGAGAGGGTATGGGAAAAAATAGCTTTGAGGATTAATAATAATAATGATGAGGATAGATAGCTATAGGTAGATATTTTAGGTCTTTTTTAGATGCCATTGAAGGATACAGTCAATCAGCAAGAACCAAGAACGACCCTGGCACAAAAAACAGTACTGTTTGCTTTATTATAATGTTGTTTTCTAGGAGTTCACTTGACTGCTGATAACATAATACATATTTTAGATAGGTAGATATTTTAGGTCTTTTTTAGATGCTTTTGAAGGATGCGTCATCATACGTGGGAAAAAAGTAGTTGATCCCCTGTTGATTTTGTACGTTTGCCCACTGACAAATAAATGATCAGTGTATAATTTTAATGGTAGGTTTATTTGAACTGTGAGAGACAGAATAACAAAATAATCCAGAAAAACACATGTCAAAAATGTTATAAATTGATTTGCATTTTAATGAGTGAAATAAGTATTCGACCCCTCTGCAAAACATGACTTAGTACTTGGTGGCAAAACCCTTGTTAGCAATCAGAGAGGTCAGACATTTCCTGTAGTTGGCCACCAGGTTTGCACACATCTCAGGAGGGATTTTGTCCCACTCCTCTTTGCAGATCTTTTGCAACTCCACAAGGTGAGAGATTGCATGGAGCCCCAGACCGAGGGAGCTTGACAGTTGTTTTGTGTTTCTTCCATTTGCGAATAATCGCACCAACTGTTGTTACCTTCTCACCAAGCTGCTTGGCGATGGTCTTGTAACCCATTCCAGCCTTGTGTAGGTCTGCAATCTTGTCCCTGACATCCTTGGACAGCTCTTTGGTGTTAGCCATGGCGGAGAGTTTGGAATCTGATAGATTGATTGATTGCTTCTGTGAACAGGTGTCTTTTATACAGGTAACAAATTGAGATTATGAGCACTTCCTAATCTCAGCTCATTACCTGTATAAAAGACACCTGGGAGCCAGAAATTTTTCTGATTGAGAGGGGATGAAGTACTTATTTCACTCATTAAAATGCAAATCAATTCATTAAAATTACACACTGATTATTTCTTTGTCAGTGGGCAAACGTACAAAATCAGCAGGGATCAAATACTTTTTTCCCTCACTGTATTTCGGGGGTCTTTTTTTAGATGCCTTTGAAGGATGCATTATCTCGCTTGAAATATCAGTGCATCTCCTGCATTGAAATGTACCTTGTGAACGATGCAGTAGATATTTTAGGTCTTTTTTATATGCCTTTGAAGGATGCATTATCCCGCTTAAAACATCAGTGCGTCTCCTGCCCTGCAATGTACCTTGTGAACGATGCAGTCAATCAGCAAGAACCAAGAACGAACCTGGCACAAAAAGCAATACTTTTTGCTTTATTGTAAAGTCATTTTCTAGGAGTTCATCTGACTGATGATAGGGTATGGCAGATATTTTAGGTCTTTTTTAGATGCCTTTGTAGGATGCATCATCCCGCTTGAAACATCAGTGCATCTCCTGCCCTGCAATGTATCTTTTGAACGATGCAGTCAATCAGCAAGAACCAAGAACGAACCTGGCACAAAAAACAGTACCGTTTGCTTTATTCTATATGTGTTTATTATGTGTGTTTATTAAGTCATTTTCCAGGAGTTCACTTGACTGCCTTCAGGGGTCAGGGAATCATTTTCCAGTTTATCCCAATTGGCACTGGGTTTTCTGGTCTTTCGATTCCCTCTGGTAAATTAAATCTGTTTAGTGCTTAGTGACAAATTCCTATTGTTTTATAACAATAAAGATTAATAGAATATACAATTTGTCGTGTCTTCAAACATCTGAATAGTAGCTCAGTTGCATCTTATAAAATCAATTCCATTGTATTCCTGAGCACCTGCTTCCAGTGAAATACGTTGCTCTTCAAAGCTTGGCAAATGTTCTGCACCTCAAGTTAACAACATTACATATAAGAAGCAGCAAAGGTGCAGTTAATAACAATGAAAATTTCAACTGTTCCAAATAAATCTCAAAACTGCTAATATCAACACGTCAAAGCAATGTTATAAGTGTACCATAAGAGGTAAAGCTGATTCACGGGAGGAGGCGGTAACGTAGAGGACTTGAGTAACCCACAGCATTCAAAGTTAAAATTTTAAAACAAGCTAAAATTTTTTGTTTTCTTTGACCGTGGACCATTGATCGTCTCTTCCTGATTTGTAGCTAGTAATATTAGCAAATTACGAACAAAACATTTTAACGCCTAACATTTTTTTTGGATTAAAGCTTTTTTTCCAGATCTGAGAACAGTGCTATGACAGCTACAGGCATTTTTACAACACCCAATCCCAAACCGTAGCAGAGAAGATTACTTGTATTGGGTACTGTCCACGGTTATTCATTTGTATGCCCCTGGTCCACCCCTGGTCCTCAAGTTGGAAGACACAACATAAACCTGAATTGGTTCCATTTAAAACAAACAAGGATAACAAAATTGTAAAGAGGAATCCCTAGGTGACCTAGACTTAGATAGTCTATCGGGAGTACCTAACTGTCCAAAACTTCCAGGAGACGGCTCAGTGCCCTTAGTCCAACGACATCTCACCTCCTACACCCCTTGCCCAACAAAGAGATTGCTGGAGGCACCCCAAAAAGGTATTGAATCAATATGAAAGGCTGAAATGACACAATGTTAAAATACAGAAAATAACTCTTTACAGAATGAACAGATTAATATAGTTTTTAATTTACATTTAAAGGGCGTCCCACCAGTTTTATATTAATTTGCAGTAGGGAAGTAAACTTCGAGCAAACAACCTGTCACTCACTCCAACTGTAAAGACAATAACGTAAGCATAAGACTATGCTGAGGTCAGTTACTATAATTTCCTTTAGTGAACCTCTGATGTTGCCTATGGAGTTAATCAAATGCAAATATAAGCGATACAGAAACAATAAAAGCGGGGTTTTATTTTGCACTTTCCTTACCAGCAATGAGGCATGACGATGAACTATTATGATGAAGAACAAGTGAAAAGATGTAAATATAAGAGTCGAACTATGGGCCGTCGAAACATAAAATCAATTTTCCACCCCCAACGAGAGCAGTCTAACAATCTGTTGGGAATCCACATTTTCCTTACTGAAAGACGTTCTGCCAACTACCCCAACTGGCCACCAGGGGACACTCTCCTATCGTCCACTCAATTGGATATCAAGCTGTCCCTGTTCTTAGGAGATCCATTAGAGAAGAGTTAGGACTCCCTGTACACAGCTGCATGTGTATAGCACTCGTTTAGGGGGCGCCGTGACCGTCTATGCCACCTCAATTTCTGCTGTGGATATGCCATCCTGCATTGAAAGAAGGACAGTTATCATTTGAATGTTAAATAATATTAAGTTGTGTTATGAAATAGTTGAGAGTTAAACCCCCTGGTCTCGTCTCTGCTTAACAAGGCTGGACACTCACCGTAAAGTCATATATTACATTGCAGAAGCTTTCCTCAGCAGTTGGCGGTGACGGTGCCTGTGGTGGGGCCTGACTGTTTTTCTTCCAAAGGTAGACCACCAGCAGAACAGCCACGATTAACAACAGCAGCAAGACCACCACAGCCGCCACAATGCCCGCCTTGCTGTCAGGGGGACTCCAGGCTGTTAGCACACACACACCCACACACATCTGCTCAGATCACTAGGACTGTACACAGTGGTTTAAAATTATGTGGTAATAAAAGGTTACCTTAATGAAACAGAGTTTGGAATTAAACACAAATGGAGCTGATAGCCAAGAAGGTCGAAAGGAATTGAACAGGGCGGAGGGAAAAGCAGACACTTTTGCGGAAAATCAGACACAACCAGATTAATAAATCATAAAATATTAATTGTTGGATTATTTGAGAGTGAGGATGAATTGGTCCAGAGAGATGAGAGGGATCCTCAGACAGAGGAAAAGCCTCTCAGGTAGCCCTGATTCTCACTCTGTTTGTCCCTATTTTCTCCCACGCAGCTGACACCCACGGTGTACTCGATGTCATCCAAAGCCAGAGCACCACTGGTCCCCTTCACACCTTCAAGCACAATCTGAAAAACAGGGCTATGTTAAAGTTATTGTAAAGGGGGGAGGGGGTCAACTCTCCAGTGTTTACATACTCCCAGTTTAGCTGGCTCACCTGGTACTCCTCCGGTGAGGTGATATCCACTTCCTGGCGTGTCCACATCCAGCTGGTCCTACCTAGGCTCAGCAGCTCTTCACGCCTGGTCCCCGACAGCCTCCAAACACGTAGCTCGCCGTCGCCTGTAGGGGGCGACATTTTGGAAACCGTTCAAAAGTGAATCCTGACACTGAGCATCTGTGAAGGGTCTGTATTTTTTGGAAAAGGACACTTTGGGAGGGTAGGGGTTGGGGAAGTTAGTTTGCTCTTACGGGAGCCTGCTTTATAGACCCAGAAGCGCAGGCAGGTGCCCAGCGTAGGAGGCAGGGGGGCGCTCAGCAGCCATGCGTTATATCCCACGGTGTCACGGGGGCTGCTGGGAAGGAACAGGAAGTGACCTGAGCCAAACAAAAAAGCGGACAGTATTATCTTATTTAGCAGGACTGAATTCCCGAGGACAGCACATATAAATCTGATGGTTAGATTTTGAGTTTCAGGTCAAACTGGTAAACCAGTAAGTTGTAGGTTTAAACACCAAGAATGGAACTACAGTTGTTATCTTGATCCAGGCACTTCACCCAACTTGGTTGATTAAATACCCAGAAGTATACATTTGAAAAGTTTAAAACTATGCTTTGGGTTCGAGGGCCCTCTCACAGACAGACAGACAGACAGGCACGCCCGCACATACACGCACCTCGCTCTGTCACCAGAGAGTGGTCATGAGGAGGAGTGGGGTACTCCGTCTCCATGGCTACATTGCTCAGTTCCCAGTCCAGCAGGTCCCGAGTGGGGTTCTGGGTGTTGGACCAGCCACACAGACCCTTCTCCAGGTTGCACTTCTCATCTGGTGAACAGAGCACCCACCACACGTTTTTTTTTTTTTTTACATTGTTGTGTCATTATTCTCCAGTAAAGAGGCGGTAAAAAAGAGAATATGGGAAATAATCTGTCAGATGTATCTCATACAGAAAGTAGGCAAATGCTTTCATTTAAAAAAATATATTTCCTGCACGCCTCTGCTCTCCCTCATTTACTACGTTCTACACTTAGTATTTCTGACACTACAGAAGTCGATTGCAAGCCAATTCAATATAATAAACAGCGTTGGAAGACAAGATAAATGGGTGAGGCTTCACAACACACGCTCGCTCTCAACTTGGCAAACATACCTGGAGCGGGGCAGCTGTGAGAAAGGAAGGTGATGTCATCGATGGCCACGTGTGCATCAGTGGCTTCAGCTCCTTTCACCTCGAACACTAACTGAAATACAAGGTTCCCTCGCCGTTACATTTAATGCCTCTGCCTTACTTCTGCTGCACCGGGGGGCAATGCCGCTGATCTCTACCCTGCTAAAACTTCACGTGCAGCTCTCTGTTACATCCGTGGTACAGAGGCCCCAGCCTCATAAACATCGCTGCTCTGTACCTGCCAGGGTCCGGTGGTGCTGATGTTTCCGTTGCCATGGCGCCAAGCCTCTCCCTGGCTCAGGCTGTCAGAAAACACCTTGGTCCGGTCCCCCTCCAGCGGCTGCACATACACGCTCAGAGTGCCTGTCATACAGCACACCACAAGCTAACACATACTGAGAGACTCACCAACACAATGGGACACAACAAAGCAAAACCATCATAGGCTGCGATGTCACATGACACACAGTTACACTGCACTGTAGCATGCAAACACACTGGGAGAGATTGCAATACAGGGCCCACCAATGTAATATAATCATAGCCTGTGTGGTTATACGACTCCCTAACACAGAACACACTGTAACACACAATTGGCAAGAAACAAATACACATTGAAAGACCAACACAATGCAATGCACACCAGCAAAGAACGGCGGACATGTAATGAGACAAGACCATCCCCAACCCAGTACTCTTTCAGCCTGTGATGTAACAGAACCCACACTAGGGGGTGCACACACCCTCTGGGAACAGTAACAACGCATGCATAGGACTTACACACAATGTCCGTCTAGAGAGCCATACAGGAGTCCCGTGGCAACTGCACTAAATCCAAAAGGGCATACTTGGAAATATAATGTACACCATTTCTTACCTGGGCGGTCTCCCCCCATGTAATACCAGAACTGCACACACTCTGTCCGGGAGACGCCGTTTCGGGTCTGGGAGGTGAGCGATGCCACACTGCCCAGAGGGAGGACTCTGACACTGGTGTCTGCTACCATGTAGTGACCTGACAGGGAGAGAGAGATTTTAGGGGAATGTGGACACACAGCCTGAGCCTGAAGGACACAAAGGGAACATTCTGCACATTTAGTTCACTTTAATATGACTGCTTAACTTTACCATTGTCATTGTTTTGGTTTTTATTGTTTTGCGTTCTCGGTGCACTGTGTGTCTTAGGGAGTAACATTTTAGATTCTCAATATAGTTTATTTAAATTTGCCTGAACAGGACTGAACTGTGTTCTCACCCATTTCTGTCTCAAGAGTGTGGTCGGTTTTTGGGCTGGTCCGCACACCCCCGGAGGCCCAGTTCTGATGGATCCAGCGAGAGGCCCCAGAGGAAGTAAAACCGCAGCGCTGGCTTTCAAAAGAGCAGACCGACGGAGTCGCGCAAGGCCCGTTCCAAACTGCCACGTCGTCGATCGCCACCTGTCCGTCGAAGCCAGAGCGCAAGGCCTCGAACACCAGCTGAGTGAGACAGAAAAACCAGAAGGGTTCTAGAGTAGTACTGGTTCAGGCAATAGACCCATGACTGTAGGGGTGAGGGTTCAAATCCCAACAGGAGGAGCTGCTGATGTACTCCTGACTGATGTACCACATACCTACACCTGACCTTTTTCTAACCATTTCGTTAACATTGCCAACACCAGCTGATCTATGAGGAAGATACCTGGAAGTAAACGAGTTGATTAGGGATTTGGCACAGGCCCTCGTGCCACCTATTGCCGTGGGCGCCACTGCGAGTCCAGAGTAGGGTCTCTGAGCCTTCCATAGAACGCACCTTCACATTTAGAGTGCCTATAGGTGAGGGGAGAGTCCTAATGAGCGGTGAAGGTCAAAGGAGAAGGACGGGACAGATGCAGAGAACTTCCAGCTTGTGCCCCAAAAAATTACATTCAACCTCACAGTCACTGGGCGCGACCATTACAATTACATGGAAATGATTATTATTCAAAACACTGAGTACAAAGTGGGTGCTTTTATAACGGAAGTAATACCATACTTCCCCGGGTAATTAATTACATTGGCTTTCATAACTCTCCCACATTCTTCTCTGCGCCCACCTGTCTGAGGGCCGTAGAGCTTGTACCAGAAGGAGAGGCAGTGCTCCGTGGTGGTAGAGCGGTGCGGTAGGGACAGGAGACGACCAGACAGCCCCCGCAAAGATGGGCTCCACAGATCCACGACCAAGCTGGTTCCTGCAGTCAGAGGGGGAAGGACAGAGACTACTCATCTCTCTTGTCTTCAGTGTCGGTCTGTCTTTTTCTCCAGTTTGGCTCATCAGCAGAAGGGAATGGGGCAAGCAGGTGGTGTAGGGGCAGCAAGTCTCTGGAGCTGTGTCGCTGGTGCATCCTTTAGCAACCTGAAACCCGACTGAGAGCCCATCCAGGTAATCCGCCAACAACCTGAATTGCTTTCATAAATCTCCAGCTGTATAAAAAGGTGAAATTTAAGAACGTATAGCGATGCACGGAGACCTGATACGGTGTTGTGAATGAAATTGCGTCTGAGCCTGTACCTAGCCCGTAAGTGTGGTCCATTCCAGTCAGTGGGATCCAGTCGAAGTTATCCATCTGGTCCTGGTACCAATCGCACAGCCCCTCTTCAAAGTTACATGACAGGCCTACACAGACCCCACAAGACAAAAAAAACTGATCAAATGACACCACTTCCAAACAGCCCCTCCATTCATCTACACTGCTCTAAAGACATGACTGTCCTTTCAAGCCTTCCCATTAACACTCCAGGCTCCCGTGACCATCGACCCTCTCACCGTTGTCGGAAGCAGAAATGAACCGTGAGTGGCAGTTGACGTAGTGGACGTCCCTCACGGCTATTTCAGCAGAAGGGCTGAGATTTTCGGCGTGAGCCGCCAGTTCCACCTGAGCGAGCGGAAGAGAGGCGAGGAAACGGAGTCATGGAGGCGACACTGCAGGAGGAGGAGAAACGGAGGGGTTCTGGTGCGGCGGGGCTGAAACCTGGAAGCGATGGTCACGGACTCCGATGTGGATATTCCCCTCCACCCAGTCTCCCGTTCTCCCACTGAACTCCCACAGAAGAGCCTGCGTCCCCAGAACCTTGTCAATCACGCTGATAGACAGCTTACCTAGGGAGGGGGGGGCGGAAGGATCGTCAGTCAAGAGAGAGGGAAAGGGGGAGTGGGTTCAGGGAGACAAAAGCAGATGGACGAGCTAGTGGAGGACGCGTGCTGATACTAAGGAATATAAAGGAAGTGGCACATTACCGACACGGGGGCTGATTCCAGTCAGTTTGTAGGAGAAGCGTAGGGCACAGGCAAGACCCGAGGGGCCCAAAAGAGGCGTGCGTGTCCGGGCGTCACTTTGCTGCTGCCCAGGGGCCGCCACCACGCACAAGTATTCCTCTTTAGAGAGGAACACAGGGGGAGGGAGAGGGGGAATGAGACAGAGCTGTGAAGTAGTCATTCTAAGTGGGTTTTCTGCAAGCGAAAGTTTTTTTACTTTTGTTATGTCTGGCAAAGCGTAAGACTGCAGTCTGCCTGTGCCAGCTGGGAAGACAAAGCTACATTCCAATACAATGGCAGTTCACTAAACTCTATGGACACGGAGACACTCATAGAGCCCGGTATATGCTGTTTTTGATTTGGAATCCCTGAGTAGGGTACAAACCCTTGCTCACACCTGAGTAAAAACATAATTATCCCACTGAGACTAAAGCTTAAGTGCAAATACACACACACACACGTGCGCACACAGACACAGCACAGTATTACCCTGTTTGGTGCTGTTTTTTAGCTGCTTCAGTTGCCAACCCTGTGCCCCCACGCTGCAGTCAGTCCAGCCGGCGCTGCCCTGCTCATAGGAGAAGTCCCCTGTGGAAGCACAGAGGCCCCATGTTGTGGCAAAACAAAACCCACATTGAGCAGTATTACAGATACAAACACAGGCATAACACAGACAAACCCCCAGTATTTAGACATAAACACAGACAAACGCTCAGATAAACCAGCATACAGACATACACACAGGCACACTCCCCACATATCCACAGATACACAGACAAATACATACATGCCCACATAGACCAACATACATCTGCAAAAACACAAACATATCATGACCACATGCTACACAAGCACGCACACACACACACACGTACACGCACACGCACATGCACACACGTACACACACACGTACACGCACACGCACACACACACACACGCACACGCACACGTACACACACACGCACATGCACACGCACACACGCACACGCACACA
>JAOYSI010009581.1:0-10833 GCA_025775065.1 Hiodon alosoides | reverse complement strand
ATATAGCTTTTTAAAATAAATACATAACTAGTTAATTTCATAAATAATCTATATACAACGTTATATACAAGTTTGAAAAACTTACCTTTGTCTTTAAGGTCCATGGTTCCAAACCTATTCCAATTTTAAATCAGTGTTTTCTGTCTTAATGTATTTAAACAATAAAGGAAAATATTGCATTGTGTTTTTCAACCCTAGATATCATTCTCTCAGACGCCACAATTTGAAAATGGCGCCAATACTCAGACACCTCTACTCTACTACATCGATGACAACGCGTTAAGAAAAAAAATAAATTAAATTTTTAACAGTGGAGTTATATTTTTAACTAGAAGTATATTGAGTGTTTTAAACGGCTGTAACAAGTTTGCCCAGTAAATTGTCATAAATTTGCTTCATTTATTTATATTTATTTTTTGTTCAATTAAAATTAGTTTGTTCTAGCCGCGATGCAAGACGGGAAAACGTCTTGTTTTCTTTCAAATTTCTGAGCCGAGCAATGTCGGATGAGAGATTTTGTCTCCCTCTAGTGCAGTGGTTCTTAACCTTTTTAGAGTCACGGACCACTTTCAAAATCTCGTGAAACCACGAAAAGAAAAATGCTTATAAATCATTAATCAATATAAATGTAAAATTTTTATTTGACTTTCACGGACCCCCTGAAGCCCATCCATGGACCCCAGGTTTAGAACCCCTGTTCTAGTGATCACACTCTTAACTGTCTTAATGTTAAGGACAATAACTAATTTTTGTTGGTTTATTTATCCCTTATATCTGCTTATAAAAACATTTATTGACTGAATATTATACTTAATATTAATAGTCCAATTGACGATAAATGTCCATACTCTATTTTTTCACAATGTAATCAAAAATTGTGTTTTTGTGTGTTGTGCTATCAAATGTGAGGGTGTCATACTGAAGCCACAAGAGGTAAATTGTTCTAATAGTAATTCGTTTTAAATATAACAATCTAGTTAATCTATTAATTGCGTAAAGAAGAAAACCACAAATGAATATCAAATCAGTGGTGTCAGAGCAGTATATATGCAGTGGTCGGTTAAGGGTCAAGAGTGTATCGAACAGGAAAAAAACCCTGAAGAGTGTGTGTTCCAAAGGTGAATTTCAATCAAGTTTATTTAAAACTGAAATAATTAAACATTTTAGAGCAGTGCTACATGATACATAAGTGGACTGTTGTTCCCTCCCTGACCTTAGCTCCTAGCATTTCACACTTTTAAAAAGCGGTGTAAAAAGCTTGAGTATGCTGCATGTAAGAGTATTGGGTAAAACCTTGTAAGAGCATGGTGTAAATCCATGAAAGATTATGGTGCAAAACCATGTAAGTAACGGCGTAAAAATTTTGGATCAACATTGAATCCCTCTATATTCAACATTGATGGATTAATACATTTTTGATTGTTAAACATTTAGAACTGTCAATGTATTCGGAGCGGCTGAACCAAAACCGCGAAACTGCATATAAACCCCAACTTAACCATTGTTTTTGGTATAAAAAAAGTCTACTGACCCGTCGTGCAGCTTTCCCCCTCCATATGTTAAGAATCTATGGGGGCCATTATGGTACAAATTCAGACAAACGTCTAGACTATAATTGGCTGAGCAGGATACTTAGATGCTGGAGTGGGGTGAAGATCTCAAACACTCAATAACGCATGCACACACAAGCGTGTATACAATTTCAATTAGTCGCACCAACAACAAACAACTCAATTATCAATGAAATAAAAATTGTTTAATTGAATGAAAATTCCCTTAGGTTTGATGAATATTGAAAATCCCTCATTTTCACATATGTACATTTCTTTGTTAAGTAAAAATATACTGACAATTCCCTTACTTAAGGCAGCGAGGCTTCAATCTTCCTCAATGACCTCTTACTGATGAGAGAGGAGGCCAGTCTAGTTAGCAGTTAAATAATGATGAAGATACAGAAAGATTAAATCACCAGACAATTGGCATGGCAACCATTCTGTACCTTGGGTAGCAATAGCAGCTTGTTGGGCTCTCAAAAACTTGGAACATCAATACAGCCATCAGAAGCAGACACCTTCTCAGAAACGGCAAAGAATCAGGGCCAGAAGTCTTTTTTTGTCTTTGTAACTGAACCCTGGTAATTACAAATGATGTCATGTTCCAAAGTGTGACGTCATTCCATCAGCCGCGTACTCTGGGAAAGCCGACGTGTGACATCACAAGGCAACAAAGGACAATCAGTCACATCGTCATATCCTGTACCTCCAGAAGCATGGCGTCTTGTTCGGTCCGCAGTTGGTCTCTTGTTAGAAGCCGGGTCACCAGCTCTGAGCTCAGGTCTGATTATTCATCGAACCACACGTGCACACAATCAAACACACACACACACACACACAGATAAAAGAGAGACTACATGAGACAATAAAGTGGTGCGATGTGCTTACCATATATGGCCATGGCTGAATGAATGATGGTGCAATTGTCAGTAGTTTGGCAATAGTCTGTACTGACCATGAATGGCCTTAGTGAGAGAGGCCCTGAGTTCATCCAGCTGCGGCAGGTCGAGTCTCTGCAGGTCACTCTGGTCCATATTTTTTCTTTTCCTCTTGTTCTTCACCCCTATGTCACAGCACGCAGCACACTGCTACAGGAGACACACTGTATGTGAGTATGGATCCCATACCTCTGTCCCTGCTACCACCCCAGGGATCCTATCCCATACCTCCTCTTTTTGCTCCATCCGCAGCTTGTCTCTGAGGGTGCGGAGTGCAGCCCTCACCTCCACCTTCAGCCCTGTTGGTTTGACTCTAGCAGCAGATGGAGAAGCCTGACGCAAAGAGCTTTTTTCACCTGTTCCCCTCCTTTGAGAGTCCTTGGACACGTACAGAATGACATTTTTGTTATTTCACACCTGCGACACACCTGGCACAGACAGGGACGTTCTGTTTGGAATCACATCTCTACTCCCTGCCACACAATCCTCCTTCATTTATGAGTCACCCAGCAGGCCACTCAGCACAGATAAGAGATGAGTCATGTCCCTCCCATGGGAAGCCAGCAGGGGCCGCTGTTTGGTCAGCGGTAGAGTGAAACCCTGCTGAGTCCAATCCATCTAGATTCTAGACATTGCCCTGCCCATAGTGGGATAACATTTAGACAATAACTCTGCTGGTCACGGTTTAAATTTAAATCTGGATTCAAATGTTAACGGGCTTAGCCACTATTTTCTGTGTTTCTGTGTTTAATATTCTCTATTTTTCTTTTTCCTGTTTCTTTTTTCTTTCATCCTGTCATTCTGATCCTGTCAAACCTCTTTCCCAGCCATATCTTCTTCATCCTCATCCTCACTCTCACTGTTGTTGATAAAGCAGAGTTGAAGATTCATCTGATTTTGCAACCTGGTAAAAAGAACAGAAAGGGGAAATCTGTACTAATTTAAACCTTTAAAAATGAATGTTTACTATGAGGGTTACGGTAAATTAGGGGCGGCAATAACAGATACTTCTGCTTAATACCACAGACATGAAAGTGATGGAGAATGACACCCAGAGGACTGGTATGAAAAACAGAACTGAACAAAAGCATATCTTTAGAACTGTCTATAGAACATTTTCCTAGTAACCCAAACATGTCGGTACCGAGAGGTGAGAGCAATCACACGACTGCTGCACTGGTCCTCTGTGCTGGACCAGGGCTCGGTCCGGCTCCCTTGCTCACTCTCATTTGGCCAGTCCCCTATCCTTCTTCCTGACTCCAGGACCCCGGCACACTGAGAAATTACACAGGATAGATTTACTACAGAGACAGGTAGACACCCAACACACTCATTGAAGAGCGATGGTACATTAAAAAGTTAAACAGCTTTTAACTTTTATATATATAAAATATATATTTATAAGCCTTCTAACGGTCTCCTCCACATTGATTTTCTTATTCACTGTTACAGTGAAAACCAGCATCTGACACCGCACTGTTATCTCACAGTCTCAAAACTAATTAACTGAGCTAGATCACTGAAACAACATTCATGCTCTGGTCTCTGACCTTTGACCTCTCTCTCCTGTCTTCTTCCTGTTTCTCCAGTTCTGCAATTCGCAGGTTGAGTGCCTCCCAGTGCATGATGGGTAAGCCTAGGTCATCTTCAGAGTACCTTTCCTGCCACGCAAGGGTTGCCCCTTCAAAGGTCTGACTAAAATCCTCAGCCTCATCACTCTCCTTCTCCTCTCCTCTCGCCCTCTCTCTCTCCTTTTCTCCCTCCATGATGAGAACGGGAAGGGAAAGGATTCTGTGGACAAATAATTTCTTATGACATTATTTGATCCTTTAACGATGACTAATTGAAATCTCTGACTGAATGATTTAATTTTAAGTCCAATCAGAGACTTTAAAAGGTTCTTTACAGTACTGTGCAAAAGTCTTAAGAAACATGTAAAAAAGATTCTGTAAAGCGAATATGCTTTCAAAAATATAGAAAGAAAAAAAGTTCCTAAATATAACATAAATTCTATAAAGGGCAGTAAACAAAAACAAAAACCACCACCAAAAGAATAAATAAATATTTGGGATGACCACCCTGTTAAAACTGCATCAATTCTCTTGGGCACACGGTCGTGCAGTTTTATGAAAAAATTGGTAGGTAGATTGTTCCAAACATCTTGGAGAACTTTCGACAGTTCTTCTCCAGCCTTTGGCTGTCTCGCTAGTTTCTGTCTGTCCAGGTAATACCAGACAGCCTCGATGATGTTAAGATCAAGGCTTTGTGGAGACCATACAATCTGATACTGAACTTCTTGTTCTTCTTTAGGAAAATTAATGTTTGGATATCTAAAAATTACTCTTTTCTACTGACACACCTCTTCAGAAGACAAAAAATGTTTATGTTTATGTTAAAAGCCAGGGTGCCTGAGACTTTTACACAGTACTGTACATGGATGTCCTAGGGCCAAAATCTTACAAAATAGAAGTATTTACTATGGTATGTAAATAAGGGTACCATCTGAGTGCCTTTATATTTAAATACCATTAAATACAGGGTACATATTGGGCCAAGAACAGAAATTAAACTAAAAAAGCTGTAAATACATTTTGAAATATAATTAATTGAGAATTTATTATCAGTAGGGCCCAATTATCGCAACTATAAACTATACTATAAAAAAACACCAACACGTAAAATATCTTTAACTAAGAGACAACTGATCTCAGAACCAAGGGAAACAAACTCGATTCTCGCGGTGACTAGCGGACGCGAGAGCTGAAGTACTAAACTGGCAAAAATACCTTAAATTCGGTAACATACCGCGGGGACTCACCGAAATTAACGCACCCGCCTTTCTGCTCCCAGATCTTAACTCCTTTTCCCCCCACACCGTTACTATATCGCGCACTGTCGAGCAGTGCAAGACACTCGTCCCCCCATATTTTCTAACTCTTCACTCCGAACAAGGAAGGGCTACCCAATTCTTCTTCCTTTTCCCCTCCGCCTTCGTTTTCTCCACCCTCAAACTTTTAATTCCTATTTTTTGTAACCACTTAAAATGAATGAGTATTAGTTTCTGCCAATGAACGAAGTTACTAGTTGCTATGAAAATAAGCACAAACACCGAATGATTGTCATTAGCTAAGAACCAAAATATAAAGCGCGAAAACAAGCGAACTGCCGGAAAAGAACGAAACTTTTTGCGATAAAGCTGCTTAAAGGAGAAGAGGGATAGTAAAAATGGTGGAGGAAAGTAAAGCTAATATCCTGGTGTCCGATTTCAGCATTTCGAGTGACCACTAAAATCCAGATGTGGAAAACACGCTGTCCCGATTGCATGTTGGTGAGTCACTAACAAGTTGCTCACAATATTGATACCTGGCTGTAAATATTCTAAACTCTACGCGTTTTTAGTTAAAACAAAAACAACCAGAACCGTCTTAGTTTCAAATGTCCCTCACAGAATGTATTTTGAAAATGTTAACGTGCCATATATAATTAAAATGATATTTTAAAAAAATATTATTATTATATTATTATAGTTACTGATTTCAGCAATTTAATTTCGATAACATAATATTTTTGAATTTAGATATCAATTTTTGTAAGCACGTAATTGCTTCTGCTGCACCGTGCACGGGAGCATAACCAGGCCCAGTCAGACCTAAGATGTGAAGCAGAAAACACGCCAGCCCATCGCGGGGCAGAAACCAGCCACGCAAGCACACACACAGCCAATCCATGCTAACATTGAAAGACTGCACAGAGGCAGCAACCCCGAGCTGGACCCTGGCCCTGTGAGGCTTCTGGAAATTATTTGCAGTTCGATTCTTTTTGACTCGATTAAAAATTGTCCAAACGAGTACATAATTACTTTACCCCTCTCCTCCACCTGTGAAACACTAAAGCACAAGGCCAACATTGGAGTGGCTCAAGAAAAAAAAGGAGAATGTCCTACAGTAGCCCAGTCATTGTCATGATCTCAGTCTGTGTATGGTAGGACTGGAACTGAAGAACACTGGCCTGAAGGAAGTGACTGCGTATTGACTCAAGAGTTCTTAACATGCAGAAGTAAGTAAGTAAGCAGAAATTGGTTCTCAGTTTCATGACATAAGTTAAAAAAAACTTCATTGGCATGCCATGGTTTCAAATGTGTTATCAAAACATTTTAAATATAGTGTTTAATACGAGTTATAATAAATGTAGTTTAAGAGTTGTAATATATGTATAATCCATCAAGATTGTTATTTGGACCAGGTGTTCACCGCGTTATTTCGGTTTTCATTGGGCCTCTCAGTCTGTGGCTTGCGGTCATGTATGTACCTGCTGTGTCTGTTGTCTGTATGGTCCCCCCAGCAGAATGGACTGTTTTTGAATTGTTGATATCAGAAATAGGAGTTATAACTTACCAAAAATAAATGATTATGATCTAGATTTCACATGTTGGAGTAGGAGGCTGTTTGTCCTATGAGTCTATAGCTAACTGCTAAAAATAAAAATAATTAAATTATTTAAAAATAAAATAATTCTCTCACACACACTGATATCAAGATAAATTACTACCTGCTACTTGTAACCAATTCATTAGTGTTATAAAGGACTGTAATTTTTCCGCACACATCAGAAGAAAAAGTAGAAACGTTGAAATTGCTTCGACCCCGATTTCCGACACGGCGTCTCGGATCTGTAATCTGTTAAGCGCGCTTATATTTCTTTCCGTGTGTATATAGCGCCGTCTAGTGTTTTTCTGAAAAGTACACAAATGTTGGAAGGAAACAATCTCAACGTCATTCCGCAGTTGTTCAGGCAAATAAAAAAACCATTCAGGACTCACATTTACCCACAATGCTGGCAGCTGCTTACAAGGACACAGGTTTTTTATTTAGCGCTAGTGCCGAGAACGGTCATTTGAAGCACTGAAAGAAGTGGGAGAGGGATATTTTGATCTTGTTTAAGTCTAAGTTAAGTGCCTGAGGCTAGGAGTCTTGAACGCTGCCAGGGTTGCAAGGAATTGAGTCCCCAGAGATACCCAGGCACCTGCAGGTTTCACAGTTCTCACTTTTGGGAAGGATGCTGAACCTCCCTTATGGTGAGCAAGTGTGTAAAACAGCTGCTTCAAAGGCAGGTCATTTGTACTTCTGCGTCCTATACATGTGGGTGTCTGTGTCTGTGTCCTATACATGTGGGTGTCTGTGTCTGTGTCCTATACATGTGGGTGGCTGTGTCTGTGTCTGCGTCCTATACATGTGGGTGGCCGTGTCTGTGGTTTATACATGTGGGTGGCTGTGGCTGTGTCTGTGGTCTATACATGTGGGTGGCTGTGGCTGTGTCTGTGGTCTATACATATGGGTGGCTGTGTCTGTGGTCTATACATGTGGGTGGCTGTGTCTGCGGTCTATACATGTGGGTGGCTGTATCTGCGGTCTATACATGTGGGTGGCTGTGTCTGCGTCCTATACATGTGGGTGGCTGTGTTTTTTCCCTATCCTTGCAGGTGACAGACACACCACACCCTCCTGGAAGACGCAACAAATGCAAACACACACACATGCGCACACACACCGAACACAGACAGAAGCAGTGAAGACCGTTGTTTGTTGTCAATCTGTTTATTGAGGTTGCTTTGGAGGGCTTCAGAAACAGTCCCTACAGTGAGAAACAGAGAAACACCATGCAGAGAACCAACACAATGCAGTCATCGCACAACAGGGTTGGCACAGGGCGGGCCTGTCTGGAGCAATGTGCGCAATAGCAAGAAATTCTAATAATGGCCAGTAACAAGGTTTCCCAGCAGGCCTTGGGCTGATGGGTGTTCTTTAGTTGCACAGCTCAGGTTGGCCAATGAGACGCAGACCTTTAGGTGCAGAGCTCAGGGAGGCCAATGAGATGCAGACATTTTGGTGCACAGCTCTGGGTGGTCAATGAGATGAAGACCATTAGCTGCACAGCTCAGGGTGGCCAACGAGACGTTCAACTACAGCCTGCAGTTTTGGGATGGCCTCTTATTTCTTACAGAATGAAATATATTTACTTTGGTGTACTTTTCAATCATTCAACACTTGGATGTGTGGATGTAGCAACATGCTATGGCCAATAGATACATTAACTGCAAAAGCTACTCTATTTAAAGTACTAGCGACCATAACAATTGTTATGTAATAGGTTAAGATAACAAAAAGTATAATTAGAAATATGGCACTTTTATATAATTTTGCCTAGACGTAGCCTATTCATCATCATCATAATAGTCATAATTAACACCATTTAAATGTAAAATATCTTCAGTAACCAGAATATTCAATTATTGCTAACATTGTAATCATATGATTATAGTTGATATGGAAAATTGTTATGCGCGGTTTATATATGTCAGAACTGCATTATCACAGAAAATAACAGTCACAATATCTGGAGGATACGGACAACGGATGGGCTCAGGGCATGCACAAGGGTTCCTATTGGAAGAGGATGGAAAGATGGCCTTGAGCAGCCTGTCACTCAGACTCACCAAGCAGGCGCACAAACGCACACACTCTCCACTGTTAAGTTCAGTTCAGCTTGTATCAATGAGCTTTTACCTCTGATGTATATAATATTTTTTGTTATATCTGAATTCTAAAATATAATACTCCAGTTATAATCAGAGTGACAGGTCTGGTGACCAATAACCAAGCTTACTGTAAGACCTACAGCACAGGTCCAGAAGCCTTAAAAAGGGTTATCAGGATCACAGATAAATAATACCTGAAAGGCAGAGGCAGAGAAAAAGAAAGACTGATGATAGTCATACCTACCACAATATCAGACATGAGAATAACCTAAATAACACTCCAGACAGACCTGAAATCTGACGCGACAGCTCTCTATAGATGCATGCAGACAGTGACAAACTCACACAAACCAGCATATCGAATCAATAAATAGGAGAAATACTGAGGGTTTCTCAGCCCTCCAGCTCTCACCCCCTTCTTTTATAGGGCTGCCTTAGTCAGCCCCTCCCCCTACATCCAGGTTATGAGAAAGGTCTCCATCAGGGAGGGGCACAGAGACAAATCAGGGTTGAAAACACATACACAACTGTATGTGCACGCACACACAGCCTCACACGCAACCACACACGCACAACTGCACACACACAACCTCATTCATACCAGCAAAGCCTCACACACGTACTGTACCTCACACACATAAGACACAGCTACACACACACACACACACACACCTTCACTGATTATTAACACACAATTTACGGAGAGTGGACGCAAGAAGAGCGATCCACACGTGCAGAGGTGTGTAACACTAACGAAAACATACATAGCTAAAAGGGCAAATGTTTATGTCCACTGTGATAAACTGGCTCTTATTTCTGATCAATGGTTTCAGCTGGATCAGACAGACAGTCCCACAGGCACAGGAATGAAAAAGAGAACAGGTGTCACTAAAATATACATAGTGCCACCTAGTTGTAGCCTTTATGAATAAAACAAATCACAAGATCAAATATTTAAAAACTCCAAACTCCTTCAGTTACAAACAAAATAAAAATTCTGGATAAGGATGGGCTTCCAGTGTCACACATCCACACATGCACTCACTCTCTCTCTCACACACACACACACACCCACCCACACAAGCATGCACACATACAGAAGAACTTCAGAATTGTATTCTTTTAAATATATATATATATATATATATATATATTCACCTTCACTGATTTTATATATATATTTTTATTCACTCTCCTGGACAACCATATCACTCCACAATCTCCCCAGAACTACCAGTAATTCTCAAAATCTCCTCAAACTGAAAGAAACACAGAGCAGCTATGCAGTCCCTGGACTGTATCTGGGGAGGTCTCCAGAATCAGAGCTGATGTAAAGAAAACCCCGGACATTTCCTGGTCTGTGTCTGGAGAGGTCTCCAGAATCAGAGCTGATGTAAAGAAAACCCCGGACATTTCCTGGTCTGTGTCTGGAGAGGTCTCCAGAATCAGAGCTGATGTAAAGAAAACCCCGGACATTTCCTGGTCTGTGTCTGGAGAGGTCTCCAGAATCAGAGCTGATGTAAAGAAAACCCCGGACATTTCCTGGTCTGTGTCTGGAGAGGTCTCCAGAATCAGAGGTGATGTAAAGAAAACCCCGGACATTCCCTGGTCTGTGTCTGGAGAGGTCTCCAGAATCAGAGCTGATGTAAAGAAAACCCCGGACATTTCCTGGTCTGTGTCTGGAGAGGTCTCCAGAATCAGAGGTGATGTAAAGAAAACCCCGGACATTCCCTGGTCTGTGTCTGGAGAGGTCTCCAGAATCAGAGCTGATGTAAAGAAAACCCCGGACATTTCCTGGTCTGTGTCT
>JAOYSI010009580.1:0-10834 GCA_025775065.1 Hiodon alosoides | reverse complement strand
AAAGCGTCTTTGTGACATGGCAACATGTGAAAAGCGCTGTATAAAAATAAAATTGATTGATTGATTGATTGATTTGCATTCTTTAAGTTTGTGCTATTGCATCCCATCGACTAAGTGGTGTTTTGAAGTGTATAATTTATTGTCTGAGGGTTAAAACCGCCACATTGGTCTTTGTTCATAACTTCAGGAGATTCTTGGCGCAATAAAAAAAGATTCTGAAGTGCACAGTTTTTCCCATGTCTCACCCCAGAGAGTTTAACAGGTTTAACAGCATCTCTTGTTGATAATCTATTGTTCTATATCACAATAGACTCTATGTTCACATGCAAATTCATTAAGATAACAACATATTGAGAATGCTAATGTATTATGTATTAATTTACTAATTAATGTATTTAAATGTATTTAAATTGAGTTACCATGAAACTAAAAATTTAAAAGCCATAAAAAACTATATATTAACAGTATCTGAGGGGTTTGTCTGTTTAATCAAAATCACAACATACAAAACCCTTTTATATCTGCCCAATTGATTAACTAGACTAATTTGCAATATTTTCAGTGTGAACACAAGCTGCCCCCCCAGATGCTCTATTCAAAATAGAGATTAGTTAATTTCTCCGGATGGGAGCAGTGAGGTCTTCTTTGTGCTCCGGCTGCAGACTGAGGCTCTCTGAGCTAATGAGTGTCATTAGCACTGGAGCATCCGCAAACAAAAGCAGAGTGTCCAACTGGTTCCATGTTTGCAGTGTGAGTGGGCTGGTCCTACGGAGGTAAAGTTCTAATGTGCTCCCTCTACGGCGCAGGCGTTGGCAGTCACAAAGACAACGCTTTGCTTAACATTTATGATTGCATACTATTACTATCTATACGTCAGGTAGTTATATTAGTTGATCTTTATTTTCATAAATAATGTCTTATTTGTTTACAGAAAACTAGGGAGAGTATATGTGTATATGTGACCTAGCTGAACGTCACTCCCATTGAGCCTATGTGCTGTCACACTGTCAAGTATGTTTAACCTCCAAAGATCAGGTCTTTTGGCAGATTTTTTAGTCAAGTGCGAAACTGAAATACAAACTTTATTGGTATCTTAATCTGTTAAAAGCAAGTTATTTCAATTATATGACGTAAAAACCCAGATTAAGTAGTCAATAAATTTAACTTCAATGAGTTATGTGAATTGATTATTTGGTATAGATACAGTACCAGCTGATCAAAAGTATTGCAAAAGGTTAGAAAAGAAGAACGGGTTTTACTTTTGGTTTCCAAAATGGGACAATTTGAGAAGGCAGTGTTTCGCAGTGTTTCCCAGGGTTTGTAATTTGGGAGGAAATTACGTGTATCTAAACAAAAAGAGGGGGCAATTTAGGAAAGCGCTGTGGGAGAATGAAAGTAGTTTGTATTGTTTGTGTTTTCTGCTTTAGTTAGTTATATAGGGCTAATTTATTTAAGTGGGAATATCCCTATTTTGTGGACCTTATTGTGGAGGACCGATAATAAAATCATTGTTATTATTGTACTTCATCATGGTAAGCCCCCATAACAGGAAGAACAGATTAGAGTTTGCCAAAAAACAAAACAAAAAAAAACATCTAATGAACCCTGTACAGTTCTGGAACATTCTATGGACAGATGAGACAAAGACTCATCTGGTTCTCTTGGTTTTCTATTAGGCCTATATTATTTTTTGTTTTTTTCCAAGGCTTATTTAATGTCTCAACAAAAATAAACGTATGTTCTTATTAGCAGTTGCATGCAATGCAATATCAAAATATAAATGTTGACTTATTTAACAGGACTTAACCTTGACTCATTTGATTAAGTTCAGCTGCTTTAAATGACTGAATCAGTCATCACGGATATGGCATTCATTCCCTACACAGTAAGACTGATCTGAATGAAACATGCTTTAATATTTGTCTTTCAAACAAAGCATTATTCTTTGAATGATAGTATTGAAAAAAAGGGTCTTACTTCAGGGATTACGCAGGCGAGGCAAAAGTTTGCTCCTTTCGGCCACACTATCGATAACCTCATCCAAGCAGGTTCAGGTCTTTTTTTTTTCTGTCGCCATCAGCGTAAAAGACTCAAGATGCTCCTGAGATGTAGTACTCCTCATTCGGTTCTTGATGAACTTCAAAGTAGAGAAGCTTCCCTCACATGCAGCTTTTGTGACAGATAGAGTCAGTATGAGTTAATACAAATTTCCAATGTTGATGTCTTAAGCTTGTCTCAGTGCAGTGCCAGACTGGTTAATTCAGACTGCAAATTATCCACTGTAGCCCTTTGGTCACATTTGAGCGTTATTATGTAACTCCTTATGTGATTGTGTCTTAAGCCCAGGTTTCTTAATGTCAGTAAAGTTTCTGACAAGCAAAATCAACATTCAGTACCCCATTATTTAGAAAATGACAAAGGATGCTCTCTGCTGCAGTATCCACAATGACATCATGGACTTCAATCTTGTAGGCTGTAGTTGCATCATCCTTAGTGGACTCACCTGGCATGGTTTTATTTTTCATGGTCCTTTTAACAGGCAGAGTGGTCTGCAATTCAATGCCCCCTTCACAAAGTTATCAGCTGCCATTTTGGCAGCATCAAAATCTTTTCACACACTTCTGAGACACCATATGATGAACTACCAATATATTAATATAATATATCTAATATTTAATATATGCCAAAAAATATTTTTTTGTCACAATTATGTCTATGTACAAAACAGGTTTTGAGTATGACCCAAACTATTTTCTTGGTGCTGCATCCTTTCACCATCAGTGCATTTCACCGATCATGAACAGCCTCTGATGGTGAGTATCTAGACTTGCGCTTTTCCAGATCATAATTTTCTGACACGTCTAAAGCAAACAATGATGCACACGCAATCACTATTCCTGTTGTATCTGCTAACACTAGGTTAAGTACTTAGCACCAGACATGGACTGGAGGATACTGCTGAGAGAAGCATGGAAAAACCCTTATATAGCCTTTGCATGTCTGCAGCACCATCAGTGGAATTGCCAGCGCATTTTGTTATGTCAATATCACATTAATAAATCTGCTTTATTAACTGAAGAAAGTATTCCCCAGATGAGGGTTTGCAATCTATCACTATAATGAGTTTCTCGTGAATGCGATCCGTAACATATCTCCAGAAAACAGAGCACTGGTCTTTTGAAGTCATGTCCTGAGTTCTGTCTATTTGAACCGGAAAAAAAACAACCCCGCCTCCCTCACTTCTGTTGCAATCCTCTCTTTTATCAGTTGCTGCATTGCCTTTATAACTGCATTCACTGTTGTCTTGGAAAGCAAGGTCACCAACAACCCCCTACGTCTACCCCCACCTGAGTTGTATAGTGTTTTGCTTCGCTCAGTGCACTCGTTTATGTGCTCCTGCAAACAGATCTCATATTTGCTAAATTAGAAGAATGAATTCCAAGAAGTTTTTTTTCAGTGGAAGCCATGAGCCACTGAAAAGTCTGCTGAAGTGTTACCCAGTCCATGTCATTTTCACAAAGTCTATGACTCTCTCCAGAGTCTCCAGACTCCTCTTGCGCACTTGTAGTTAAAAAAATTAAATAATTTACTAGACAAATATACCATATAAAAGAAGATTAAAATTAAAATAGAATAACCAAAAAGAAAAATCATGCATAGTTCAATATGAACTATGGTATGCGTATGTGAATTTGAATGTGAATAATAACTATCTAAAATTCACACCAGTGAAAAGTAATGCAAGTTGTCAGAGGGTTATGCAGTAGCTGACAAAAGGTTACAAGGTACAATTGGATTCAAATTCATGAGATGGTTTCAAACCAGTGAATAGGGCTTTGAATGACATGTGTCTGTTTGTGGAAGAAAAGTTATGACATTTCAAAATTTGATTATCAGGCTTTGGAAAATATAATGAATTGAACAGCTAATAACGTGTAACTAACTTGGTCAAACCTAATTAAGAATTAAAATTTGATGGCCCTTTTAATGTTTAATTGTCAGAGAATGTCAGGGAAGCCTTAACGACAGTTGTGCCCGTATTTGTCGTTGACTTGTGGTTTCCCCCCTCCTGCCTGCCTGCTTGGTTTCAGCCCCCTCTCTATTGCCTTAATCTTTGACCCTGAGGGAAAAACGCTTCCATCATCGGTTTATTGAACTCTTCACCTAAGAAGACGTGACAGACAGAAGGCTGGTAAACACACATTAAGTAGTTTAGTTACAGACATAATTTCAGCAACATCAAGAGTATTAGCCTTTTTGAGGCCGTCATCCCCATGCTCAGTTAATCCAGTCAAGACTTTCTACTTGTCATTTACCTGATTGTCACCATAACTGGGTAAGAACAAATGTGTCTATCTTGGTAGTCAACTTGGATTTGAATAGTTTAGCATAGTTTTGTCAATGGATCTAACAGGTACTAGTTATGATCTCCTTGCCAGCAGATCATTTTGGACGTATTAGTGTTTTATATGAAGTTGCTTTGTTTGATTGATTTTTTATGATGGTTCTTATAATAACAACAAGGTTGCAAAATCATCACATATCTATTGGATCATCTCGATTTTCAAGATCTCTAATTAGTGAAACACTGAGTAACTGAAACACTTGGTCATCTGTGGTAATTTAATTTAATGAGGGTTCAACTGAAGCCAAATCTCTGGCACTCTTGCTTATCAATGAACATTAGAAAATGCATGTCCTTTCACAGACTTGCTAGCATGGTTAATATCTTGGAGAATCACTTTAAATTAGATAAATTAGATTAAAAAACAACAACAAAAAAACCCAATTTTCTCTGAAATTAGATTGTGATTATATTTGTTTTTCTCACTGTAAGATGTAATGCTAAGTACCTGTATTTAATTAATTCTCTTGATGCTATTGTCAACATAATTAATTGAATAAAAGACGAGATACTTAAAATTGTGCCAAATTTTGTGAATCATTTTATACAGAATTTTATGCATTGTTAATATAGAGGCCAACAACTAGAAATAGACAATGCACTGTAAAGTGTAGTTCATTTTGGATCACTTGGGGTATGGCTAGGGGCAGACATTATTGATGAGTTTTGAAATGTAAACATGGACCTTACTACACTGATATGGGATTTTCTTTGAATATTAACAGAACTTTTAACAGATGTGCATTCAACTCCACAGCTACAAATCCATATGGACACAAACTGAAACAATGATGTTACAGTTGATGTTTTTATCAATTCATGAGAAGAACAATAACTAACTGCGTCCCATCTTAGGAAATTTGTCACATAGCAATCCTTATAAAAACTAGAGCTTTTACCAGCTTTAAGATTATTGAAACCCACATCGTAGCATAGATGGGCACTTTCACATCCTTTTGTACGTTTGTACATCCTTGACTCTGGTTATAGAGATCTCCAATTCAGTTGGTTGAAACTGAAAGTAATTTAAACCCTGCATTTATTTGTCACTAACCCTTGCTTTGCTAAGACAGTTACTGCTACTATCAAATATTGTACACTATACATTCAGCAAATCAGATTTTTTTTCCAGCGTGCTTGTATATGTAATTTAAAATTTCTAACTAAGGTTACATGAGGTGGAAAAAACAAACAAACAAAACAACAGCGAAACCACCTCAGTAGTTCAACAAAGGTGTGGTTTAAATTGTCTACAACACATTATCCCCAGTGTCACATTTTTGTGTTTAGCTCATAATAAGGCCTATGCACCAAAGCTTAAATTTCCTGAAAATCCTATGGTTTACTGCTTATTGACAACGGGTTTGAGTTGGCCTCCTAGTACCATTTCAGTTATCATATTGTGGTCCAGCTAGAAAATAATGCCATTCCTGATTTTTCATCGAAACCTTGTAGCCTCATCTTCCTTCCTGTGAATTATTTACAGCAACAACCATGTCAGAGCTGTTTTTCTTGTTACTGCTTGTTATAGCCTTTTAACCTAAATGGTAAAAACTGGCAGCCAATAGCTTCTGCTTGTGACCTTCTTTTAAACCCAGTGATAACGGAAGTGACCTTTGGAAGTAACTTTTTAGACATTTCTACTGACCTGATAACAAATAATTCATCCAGGTTAACGTTAACCTGGGGGGGGGGGGGGAGTGTCGTTATTTACAATGTGTGCTGCACAGAGAATCACAAAAGGTGGTTAATGGTTAATGATAGAACATGCCTATACCTACACCACAAAAAATCTCTCTGCAACACCGGATCACAAAGCAGTTCAGCTAACATACAAAAAACCATGAGCCCACAAAGTAATTATGTATGTCAAAATAAAAACAGGGTTCAGAACCCAAAACAGGTTACCATACATAATTTTTAATATTATGTTGTTTTTTTTTAAGCCTCAACTTGTAAAACGCAGAATGTTGTTCTGTGGATGAGAAAGTTTTATAAGGATTTTATTTAAGTTGATTATCAATTAATCTAGTCTGAATCAATGGCAATCAAGTGACATTTTTACAGAACTCCCACAGAACTCACTGGATTCGCATGGCATGGGGCACTACAGGAGTAAAGCTCATTGAAAGGTGTAGGACCAGGATTTCCTTTTATTTAAAAAAAATAAGTTTTTTTTTAAGCATTTGGGACAGGACAGTGCAGGGTTGAACCACACAGGACTGTACAGGACAGAGCACTTATTTCCTTCTTCCTATAAATTTCTTTAGCCAATAAATAGAATAGTGAATCAAGAAGTAGAAGTATTTCACCAATTTAAGCAACAGAAATAAGAATTTCCAGCTACTGCATATTGATTTTGAGAAGTTGCTTGGCTATACGTTATGAAAAGAAGGAAGCGACAAAGAATTAGAGTTTAGATCAGGGCTTCCAAGCAGGTGGCATTGCGTTGAGAGGCTTTCTGATCAAGTCGTGTTCTGTCTTGTCTGCGCCAGAATTTTTTTTTTAAAGATTCACAAACATATCCACATTACCCTTTTACTACATTCATAAACTTATACAAATTATTTCTATTAATACAAACAAGTGCGAAACTTCTCATCACAGAATGCAAGAAAAGTCTGAGTTTTAGAGTTCTTGTTTTATTGTACACAACACATCATTTAACTTAAGATTCAACCGCCTTGATGGCGTCTCCTCTCTATGAATCATGCCATGTCCAGTGGACGTTCAGTGCTTCTAAATGCCAGTTTGCAATCTGATGCCAACATATTTAAGTACAGTACACAAAGGAGCCTGAATTGTCCACCTACTACAGTACTTATAAATCCAAGATAAAAGGTTAGACTCCTCACAACTTCTTGATTTTGGTAATGAACATCCGCCTGAAAGACTAGCTGATGCCGTTTTGCTTTCCGTTTGGCATTTTAATACTCATAAACGTTTTATTAGCTAGCTTGGTTTCGTTAACTGTTAAGTTAGCCACTACAGTTGCAGTTAGATTACTGTATTTATTTCATCTGACGGTGCCGGTGCTGTGTTAACAGAATCATAATTTCTAACTGTGTTGGCAATTTACATTATTTTCCTGACCTCTTCACACCCCTCCAGTAAGTCTCTGCCTTTTCCCACAGTTTGGGAAACTAGGTACACTTTTTCCAAAATCTTTCCAAATATAGATTTTAATCAAGAAATTTCCAAATGAACCATGCCTCAATTGTTGTGATAATTATGTCCATTATCTGTTTAAACGCTTCTCTACCCATCCTGCTATTTGTCCTGAAACCATGATGGAGGGATTGATTGATGGATTGATCAATCCTGCTGTCTGGAGTTTGGGAGAAAAAGCATCCCATTCAATGCATATCAAGTTTTTTCACTTGGTGTCAGGGCAACATTTTATGTAGTTAAGCTTTAATGCTAAATCTATTTTTATTACTTTACTACTAAGGATGCTGCACAAATAATCCACAGAGGAATTTTCTTTTATTTTCAGGAGTTAGATTGTTTAGTTAGATTGTTGGCATGTCTACTTCGGCAAAGATTGTTTAATTTGTGTCTGTATGTCGTTTACTCAGGTACATTCCACGGAAGTATTATTCATTTGCTGTTGGTTTCATCTGTGGTGAGTTCAATACATTTCAAATAAGAAAAATGGTACAGCCTTTGTGTTAGTGCACAACAGCACAGTCATTCTTTTCTAGCATACTACTCACTATTGAACAATCTTCTGGCCAGTAATTTAATTTATTCTTGGGATTGGGGTGGGCCTTCATCATTAAAGATCATTTATTTGTTCTCAAAATTTGCGCTATAAAATCATCTCTGTTTTTATACCATGTCAATAAGCTAGCAAAATTGTCAATGGCAGTGATTAAAATATCTTATTTGTCACACTCACCTCCAATATCAGATGGACTAGGACTATACTATAATTCTTTTATAATACTATAAAATGTGCCACCCAATCAAATTATTATAATAGACTTGACTTATGAGCCAAAACGGTGCCTTGCAAGGTGTAATCAAAATAACAGTTAGTTAGTTTGTTTCAGTTGCACAACATTTATAACTTGAAGTATTTGGACTGTCTATTTGGATTTATATTCAACCATCAAAGAGGTATATGTAATTATCTTGCAAGTAAAATCAACCGTGTTGGTTAGGCTTTTATGAAATTTGACTTGAACACTGTGTTCCCTAGATGAAACCCCAATTAAAAATGAAAAAACAACCTGACTGGAAGTTGTAAAACAAATGAGTGGATTATTAGATTGGTACAATTAAACATTGTACAATGCAAAATTGACAGGTAGCCAGCACTAGTGGCTCATTAAAATACTTAATCTAACTGAACTTTTAATGTGTACTTTTTTTTTTGCACTTTTTTGTAAACGGTTAGACATTCCCACTCGGATTTTGATCTGTTTTCCAGATAAATAAAAAAGAACATTATATAGCTATGTCTACATCAGTATTCAGAAGTAGGAAAAGGGTAGAACAGAAAGTAAACCGGAAAAGCTGTTTAAGTTGGTCAATAGATTTATTCATTCAATTTTAACTACTCCTCTGCTAATTCTGATTACTTGGGACAAAAAGGTACACTTTAGTGAGTGCTAAGCGCTATGGTGTGGTAATTGATTTATTCCAGCCTCTGTGTTAACTCTTAAATTACTTCTTTCCTAAACAGAATACCCATATACCTTCTCTACCTCTGACTTGCTTGCCTCCATTATGACGTCTGCATTTGACCTAGCACACACAATCCCACCACAAACGTTGGTCCGACTGGCAAGGGAATGGCTAGCAGAAGACACGCCTAACTTTGATCCTGCTGGTATATGCGTGGGTTCTCAAGAGCTCAGGGCCACCCTCCTGTGTAAATCACCAGGAAGTGTGCTGGCTGGATGCCCGTTCTTCAATGCTGTTTTCACCGAGCTTGGCTGCACTGTGGACTGGATCCTTACTGAAGGAAAAATACTAGGTGAGAAAGAAAGTGAAATATCCAAATTCTTGCTCTCGGTTTGGATGGGGTCATTCTGTTCCACAATGTCTTGATCTTTCTTTTGAAATTTTTAATGCCGGGTCTTGATTGAATACCAAAAATCCACTTAAGAATAAAAACTAAAAAAGACACAGCAGTGAACACAATGAAATAAAATTTGAGGTCTGTGAGTTAGTATTCCGTGTTCTGGGGCCTTGTTGTCCACCATTCCACTTGAGCTCATCTGTCCATCAACAATGTCTAATATTGGTTTTCAATAAACCAGTCACCGTAGTCCAGACACCTAACTAATGTTTGAATATCTTCGCTTTTTAAAAAATGAATTTGCATTGAAACACTATGAAATACAGATGCAATCTGCCGTGAAGGAGGCCAAACAGCAAGGAGTTAACATCATATGTCTGGCGCGAGACTATAGCACGCGAGGGCATGCTGGGTCCAAGAGCTGCCAGAGAACAACGTATTGGGGGAGAGTTTAGACCTTTTATTCACCATAGTTTTCACAAACTCAAAGTTTCACCTCTACAACAAACCAAAAACCTCCTTTTCCCGTTCTTCCTTGAGCCAGTTTTGCTGGCTCATTTAAAGCTCCTGAGTGTTGGCACCTGAGTATGTTCCATGGAATCAATTGCAGTCCTCCCTGCAGTCCCATGCGAGGCTGCCCGCTGCATGCCAGAGAGACATGTTCAAATGCAGTTTTATGTCAATACTCCAAACGGTTTTTGAGCCAATTGAACTAGTATTACACACAAATACAGTATATACAGTATATAGTTTATTAGCACATGTTAGTTTATGTTTTTAAGTGCAGCAAATTAATTTTGATTGATTTTAAAGAAGAGTGAGGAACAATTGAAGAACACATCAGTGAAAACTGCATGTTTGAAATGGTTTTGAAGATGTTGATAATCTGTTTTTCTAAAAGTCTAAATGGTGAATAATCCATCATGGCAGACTTTATGGGTCCTTGAGGAAAATAATTTTTTTATGAGACGAGAACCCAGGGTACCAAGTTTTGACTAAGTCAAACGGGTCAAGAGTTCTTTCAAACTAAGTCGTTCAATTGTTTGAATATTGAGGAACCATGCGACTAATTGGTGCCATATTGCTTTGGAAGGTACTTATATTCCTTTGAAAGGTTCTATAGACTTTATCGTGACGGAAGGAAGGAATAATATTAATAGAATAGAACAGAATAGAATGAGCTTTATTGCCAAGTATGCTTACACATACAAGGAATTTCACATGGTGACAGAAGCTTCCAGTGCACAAACAATACAGCAACAGAAATAGTAATAAAAAAAATATGCAGTGGAGAGAACAATTATTTGATACACTGCCGATTTCGCAGGTTTTCCCCACTTACAAAGCATGTAGAGGTCTGTAATTTTTATCATAGGTACACTTCAACTGTGAGAGACGGA
>JAOYSI010009578.1:0-10835 GCA_025775065.1 Hiodon alosoides | reverse complement strand
ACACCTTTCTATCAGAACCAGCATTAACTTTTTCAGCAATTTGAGCTACAGTAGCTCGTCTGTTGGATCGGACCACATGGGCTAACCTTCGCTCCCCACGTGCATCAGTGAGCCTTGGCCGCCCATGACCCTGTCACCAGCTCACTGTTTTTCCTTCCTTGGACCACTTTTGATAGGTACTGACTACTGTAGACCAGGAACACCCCTCAAGAGATGCATTTTTGGAGAGGCTCTGACCCAGTCATCTATCCATCACAATTGACCCTTTGCTAAACCACGCCCTGAATACGCAAGCTGGCTAATCACAGCACAGTATAGGACTGGCTCTAACTGAGGTCCAACACTTTCATGGCATCGCTCCATTGACTCCTATGCAAAACTTCTAAATTTTCTTCATTTTCTAGCTTTTTTTGCTGACTTTTTGCTGACATATGGTCAAATGCTGTTCCTGGGGCACTTGTAATAGTGACAATTGCTACCCGGAGAGGATGTAAGGAGAAGTACGATTTATTCCCTTTCCAAAACCTAAAACCAAATCCAGAAAAATGTAGGCTGTGGATTAAACTTTGTGGACGTCTTCATACAGAGTTGAACACCTCAAAGATCGACAGGCACAGCTTTGTCAGCTCCAAACGGATAAGTCCGATAAGATGGGCATGGAAACCTGCGGAGCTAGTCAGAGTAATGTTGTTATAGCATACTACAGGTTCCTAATGTAATGTTAGTTAGTTAATGCTGGTGTTATAGAGGCCTACTGCTTTTGCTTTTTAATGATTATAATAGTGAATAGAGACCTACCCAGCATTATAGGAACAGTGTTGATCCTTAATATCGTTGTTTTCTGTCTCAATCGTCAGCTGGTTCACTTTTACTCTGTGATTGGTAGGCTTTAGCTTCTATCTTTATTTTTTTCACGTCAGTTTGAGTCAGTTTGACAGCCTGAATATAACCTTCAAATGCATTATGCAAACCCTTTTGTCTGCTTCTTTCTGAAATTTTTTTATTTTTTTTCCCAAAAATTAGGAAATATTTTGCAGGTAGTGCAGCTATAGGCAGTGGCAGCGCCATGCTAAGTCCGACAGCTTGTAACTACAGTAACTAAGGGGGCCGTGGCTTCGCGAAGGGTCAATTTGGCCCTTGTCAATGTCGCTCAGATCCATGCTTGCCCATTTTTCCTGCTTCTAACACATCAACTCTAGGGACAAAATGTTCAGTTGCTGCCTAATATATCCCACCAACTGACAGCTGCCATGATAACGAGATTATCAGTGTTATTTACTTCACCTGTCAGAGGTCAAAATGGCTGATTGGTGTACATATATGCGTCCTAAAATGCTTTAGTAAATATCCAATTGTACCAAAGGGTAAATATTTCCATCTTATATAGTTTAAGTTGGTATTACTATTAAACAAAGATAATGATAATTATTCCATGTCAACTGCTGGCATTTTGGATATTTATTTAAAGTCTTGTGTCTTGATTCATGTCTACTTTTTTGCCCCACATCATGGCTGGCTAAAAGAGAATGTTTGTGCTTCCTTCTGTGCCACACATGTCTACTGCCTGAATTTCATCTCATTTTTGTGATGCCTTCTTCTTTGCATCTGCAAAGTTGCCGTCTATGTATCCTGACACAATAGGTGGGCGACAGTGAGTCACCGGTGTGGTGCGAGACCCCCACATGTCTGTTGATTCGTTCATGTGCATCACAGCAAGGTGTTGAGCCAAAGACTGGCCCTGTGGGGGTTGAGAAGAAGAGTGAAGGACAACATCAGTAAAACTGATTTCACTGATCTCAACAATTATTTACTTTAAAATGCATTTAAACGTACAGTCAACAAAGCGCATGTGTCCTGAATTAGTTTTGCTGTTGGAGAAACACCTAGCCTTGACTATTGAGTAATTTAACTATTGAGTACAGTTGTTGCAGCTGTTGGCTTTTTCTTTGTTTGTTCAACAGTTGATTCAGTTATAGAGAAGAAGACGATAGCAAGAGGATCCAGGAGGTGTTACATAAAATAGTTATCTGAGTCGATCAGAAAAACACAAAGGTTTTACCAATCATGCTCTGGATTTAGCATATGCTGCTTTGAGGGGTGGAAAAAAAACACATGCAAAACTGACCCAAGGTCTGCGAAAACATAGAGGGAAGCAGTGAGAATTGAGCGTGAGAGGGAGACTAATGCAGGGACTGCGGGGGGCTTGTATCTTTGGATTAAAACTGTGAAAAGGGCATCTCCGTGAAGAAGCTCCTGTTAAACACAGTTAACTCGCCAACCTGAACACTTCACCTTAATACGCACTTTAATACATAATTACAATAGCCCAACTATGCTTAGCTTAAACATAAACCCTTTATTCGCTAATAAGCTTAGTGCTCTCAGGAGATGCGGCCGTGTCAGATTTGTATGCACAGAGGTGAACCTATAACTCTCTTTCCCTCAGTATCTGTGTAGTGTGTAATCCCAGGACCATACACGTTTAGCTAATTTATTTCCCACCTTCATTATTCATTTTATTTTTACTCACTTTTTTCTCTTTGCAGTTCACAAAGATGTTGAGGGCAAGGATGAGTGTTTTGTACAGATGATGATTAGATAATAAAATGATAACAATTTGATTTAAAACAACCTTTAAGCAGGTATTCAAACTATGTATAATATACTTGTTTATGTAGATTAACTTTGTGGTGAGGTTAAGGTTGTTTAGGGAAAACATTTTTTTCCAATGTGCCCTAAAATATCCCTGGGGAGTTAGGACAGAAAACTTTTTTTTTTTTTTTTGCAGAAAGCTATGTCATACCTTTCAGGCTGGAAGCTGAATTACATTGTCCTTTTAATAATTTGGTCTTGACAGAAATACTATGTGGGATATTTCAAGAAGTTGATTGGACTCTCGGTTAGGAGCTTGTCTTTTTGCCACTGGCACTTTTGACCATTCGTTGCCTATTAATTGATACCAAATGTATTTCTCTGAGTTATTCTCTCACTCGCTGGCGGTTGGTTCGTTATTGCACCTAGTTCTGTCAGGGACTTACAAGGAAGATGAATGGGCCCAGACCAACTCACCTTAATTACTCTCTCTTGCAGTTGGTTATGCGGAACAGCAAATATGTGTTGACATGCTTTTAAATACCAGCACTGCAAGCAGGGGAGTTTAGCAAGAAATATGAATATATTTGCTACAGGTTTGCTACAGTAACTTCTTAAGCCAAAAATGATACATACTTATTATTCTGCATAATTCAAACTAAGCAAAAGCAAAGTGCCCTGTAATTATCACCCGATGTTGGAAATAGTACACCAGAAAGCATTGAATAATCTGTAATCATAAAAGGAAAAAACGCTTTTAAAATTATTTTTACTTTATACACCTCTTCCTGACTATTTAGCAGACATTTGATTGTGTTCTTGGTCATGTGTTCGGAAATGTCTTGTCTTGAGAATCGTGTATGATCCTAAATATTAAGAACTCTCTTCCCTGCTAGAACATAATATTAAGGGAGACAAATACTTCCACAGTTTTCCTCTTTATCAATGGATTCAAACTGTGACAAAAAAATCATTATGCTGCACTGAATGCCCTAAAGTAAAATGTGGAGAGAGAGAGGATTTAAAACGCAAAGAAAATTACAATTTAAGCTGACATTTGTGAGCGATGTGTTTTTAAAGTTGTATTTTAACAAAGAATTTGCAAGCTACCATTATATTATTTTGCACTAGATAGAACTTATTTGCAGTTCCAAAAAATTGTATGAATTCTTATGCATACTTGTGAGTATTATTTTTTATATATATTTACTGTATATAGTTATATAGTAATGTATCCCTCGTTGGTAAGAAATAGCACAATTAGGAATGCATCTCCGTTTCAAGTGGGTTGTAATGATCTTGTTTGAAACTGATTTGCTAAAAACTCTCCCCTACAGAAGTACAACTAATGGGGTGTTACTGCAGTGTGTTTCAGTCAGGGTGTATGTGTGTATGTGTGGCTGTGTATTATCTGAACTTCCAATTGCTTAAATTGACTAATTGTGGAAAACCAAGAAATTCCTGGAATATAATTTCTCTAGTCTATTTGCATCCTATATATTAACTAATTATAATCATTATCATTAAATGTTACAGCTCCACAGTTAGTATTGGTGCCTCACAGTGCCAGGGAATCTGGTCACTGTGTGTTTGCAAGTTCTCCCTGTGTTTCCCCTGAGTGCCACAGCTGAAAAACCTGCCAGTTAGGTGAAAATGGAGTGTGTTGCTGTGTTTGTGTTTTGTCTGTCACCATTGAAATCCATAGATATTGAAAACATCGAGTCTGCATGACGACAAGTGTTCAGTGCAACAACAAAAAAAAGAAAGCACAAGAAAAAAGTAATAGGTGATATTGGATGTTTGGCTTCTTCAATGTGCAGGTTTATTTCAGAATTGATCTAAAACATCAGCATTATATCAAAGTAGAGGCATACCTTTTCTATTGAAACTGTGGGATAATATGATCGGACTTCCTTAGCTTCTTTGCCCACTGGCATTATATAATCTCTCTTGCTTTACAAAGAGTTGATATACATTTTTTTTCATACTTGTAATAAAGACGGACATTTACATTTTGCATTTACATCACATTTTTTGTAACAGAGAACACATTTTAAAACACTGAGGCCCAGATTGAGATGTGTAGTGTGTTTCTTTGGGAAGCAGACAAACCCAACCTATTCGGTTGTACACCATCCAGACTCAATTGACTGCTGCGTGTTTTTTGTGACTGTACCACTACATTGCAATTGGTGTGTGTCCTTTGCAATGTGTTCTCTTGCACCACGACAGTGGGATGTTTGGGCTGACACCACTATGCTTGACTGGTCTCATTCCATTTGCAGCCTGGCTACCAAGGTCAGTGCACAGTGGCAGTATAACAAATCTGAAATCGGGTTCCAGAGAGAGTTTTGAGCACAGCTGTCAGAACCAGAGTTTTAAAAGGTCAGTAATGCTTGTCTTGTAGGCCCCCTTAAAATTATTACGTCTTTCTACACTTTACCTTTTTAATTTTTATGTTTTTATATTTCCAGACAAAAAATCTAATAACCTTTACCTGCATTTGATCATCATTAAACATTTCTTTACTAGACCAGTTCATGTCTCATTACAAGATCCATAAAGGTAATTACTTAAAGTACATTACCTTTTAAGAAGAACATTGCTCTCTCACACAGTCACACAAACACGCACACGCACACGCACACACACACTCACACACAAACACGCTGCGCATGCACACACACAAACACGCACACACACACACGCACACGCAAACACGAACATGCACATGCACACACACACACACACACACACACGCACACTGTGGCTGTGATGAGATCACAAGCTTTGTCGTATAGAGCCTCTGATGCTGTGAGAGCTGTGCAGGTGGTTGAGGATGGTGGTGAAATAATTCATGAGTTGCGATATAATTCATAGGCCCCCTTTCTCAAGTTGCAACATGGATAAAACTGTTATTTTTTTCTGACAACTTCAAGTGTTATCAAGGGACACACATTCAAGAACACACACACACACACACACACACACACACACACACACACACACACACAAGCCGGGGAACCAGTGACATTATATATATGTATATGTATGTGTGTGTATATATATATATATATGTTGAGGGTTTTCTGGGGCCTGCACAGGCCACTCAAGTAAACTGATCTTGCTGAAATGTTCCTGGAACCATTCCGAGACATGACGTGCTATGCAACTTTGGCACGTTGTCCTGCTTAAAGTATCCAAGTGATGAAGGGTAAACCGTTACCATGAGCAACAATGTTGTGATATGTGATGGCATTCAGAAGTTGCTAAATTGCTGTCAAGCAACCTAAGGTTTTCCAGCAAAATATTCACTGCAGCCTGTACCATTGAAACCAGGTAGGATGGTTCTTTGGACTCATGCTGCTTGGGGAAAATCCTGACTCATGATGCAACAGTTATGGGGTACCCACTGGAGCTGTTTCTTTGCTTCTTCTTGTTATGTAAGAGTAGGAGCCCTGATTGGTCATCTGCTACCATTTTTTTTCATACAGCTCCACTGCACGCACACACACACACACACACACACATATATATATAATTAATTTCATTTACCCTGTGACTATACTGTAAACTGAAATGTGACAATTGTACATTCAGATTAAATGGTGGGACCAGAGCTTGTAATTATCTGGAGATATTAATGAAGTTAAGCCTAGGGCCAGATTAAGTCATTGGGCTACGCTGGAGGTCACAAAAACTTTCCTTGGATTAAAACATAAGAGAAATTTCATGCAAAAATCAAGCTGTTTTTGCCCTCCAAAAAAGTTACATATAGGCTGAAACAAGGGAGTGGACTGTTGTCGCTTGATCAAAAAGGAATATATTATTTTCAACTTTGAAATTCTCAAAAGGGATACGATTGCACAAAAATGCTAAGAATAAGAACAAAAACACATCATATTAATGCTATTGCATATTTTATTATTTGAATATTGTATTCAAATAAGCTCCTGAAGTTTCCCCTTAGACCACATACATCGAAAACTTTAACTTAACTCCAACTTACTCACAGAGAGCTTTGGAGTGGCATCTCTTTTGGTGTGTTATATTGGAAGATATATTTAGGTTTTAACATTAAACATTTTAATCCCTCCATAGGTTGTCAATATCTGTCTCAAGTCATAATATGATAAATACATGATTTGGTCAAAATGACAACGTTTTGCTCTATAGGTATGTTTCCAGGTCCTGTTTAACTATTGGTTATGCAAGCTGTGACTGGTCAACAGCTGCTGTCTTGTGTCAAAACTAGTGAAACCTGAGCTTGCACCCTTGAAGAGTGATCTGGAGGCAATTATATAGGCCTTGTGGAAATGGAAATGTTTCTCACATTGGTCCATGTGCCATGAATGTCAGATGAGAGTGATGCCAACAGGTTGGTTTACAGTGTTTATTGAGTCCACAGAGAATGATGATACAAACCCCTTGAGTCCCCTGCTTCCCCATCTTGCCCATTCAGGTCTTTGGATGTATGAGATTTCTGTATCCCTGGCTTGTATGCTGAAGTGTTTGTGTGTGCAGATATGTGTTTAAGCCTTGCTCAGTCTTCTTAGGGCACACAAACAACTTGTAACACTCCATCTTAACATTCAATGACAACTTAATTTTCAAAAAATTATAATCATTTCATCCCTAGGAAATGGTTTATAAGAAAAAAATGAAAGCGTGTGCTTTGTGCTGGTACAGGATATGTTTGGCTCTAGAGGACAGAAAGGACAATTGCTTAGAGGCAATCTGAAGGGAAAAAAAAGCTGGGTATCCTCATCTAAAGGACTTAGTCATGTGGATCCCTCTATTACATTTCCTCAGGATTGACCTCAAGGATAGTTCATGTGTACGTTTGTATGTGAGGAAATTTCCTGGTAAAACCACAATAGTTTGCTAATGTGCAAGTAAAAATAAGTGTCAGGGAGAACCATTTCATCTCCTGGTGACTAGTTGTTAAGGATGGGGGATGGGGGATGGGGGGATGGGGGCTGTGGATATGAGAACCGTTGCAGGATCTACACGATTTTCCTTTTGCAGAAAAGCAGAAAAGATTTACACTCTGCTATCAACCGAGAACTGAAGAACATTAGAACTGTAGAGAGGCAATGGAGATTGCATGCAAACACGTCAGCTGAGAGTTAAAACTAAACCACAAAACTAAATTTGTTAACAAGCCTTTTTTTTTTTAAAGAAGGTAAACCCTGTTTTTTGTTTTTTTTCCTAGAACGGCTGCATTTTAGATTAGAGAGTGGAACTTACCAGCTAATAGGCCAATACTTTTACTAGTTACCCCACAGTCTCCCCACAAAAAGTGCTACATCAACATCGTAGTGAACTGATGGTTTATTGGGATCTGATATAGAGAATATTGGTGAGAGGAAGTGACAGGAGCACTTTTGTTGTTTGAATGCTTAAAAGCTTTCCCTCCAAGTTCCCCCCCGCATGTGCTCTACAGGCAGATCAGAAGCCAAGAAGGGGGAAGGGTTTGAACGTCCTGCAGTTTCCTTTATAGAGCCACCAATCCCTCAAACCCACATTGTCTTGTAATGTTCTTTCAGCTAAAAACATCACTGTTTGGGTGCAGTAATTTCAGTGCTAGACAGGTATTTTGTAATTTGGTGCTTGTAATGAGGTTAGGCTATTGACTAAGGGCATTTAAATTCTTGGAATTGACAGAGATGGCAGCCATGAAAGTCAGTACAAAAGGTATTTAACTTTTTCAGGGGGGTTAGAAATAAATTAATGTTAAATATTAAAAGAAGTATCACAGAGACAATTTTAGTCTATGAAGATAAAATGAATATTAAGGAATATAATTATGTCATGAATGGGTAGAAAGCATGGCTGTAATGCGTCTTTTTGGGAGACGCATGAACCACAAACGCACATGAAACAAAAATGCCTCAGTGTTGAGTTCTTGATCATGAATAAAGT
This sequence comes from Hiodon alosoides, assembly GCA_025775065.1. Classification (NCBI taxonomy): domain Eukaryota; kingdom Metazoa; phylum Chordata; class Actinopteri; order Hiodontiformes; family Hiodontidae; genus Hiodon; species Hiodon alosoides. The sequence continues at coordinate 2,318 of JAOYSI010009578.1, read as the reverse complement.
GGAATACAAATGGGTTCTCTTTTCTGCCAATGGACTAATTTAAGAATAATCTATATATGGCATGAGAGAGAGGGAAAAATCAAATTTGCTGCTTCTCCGTTGCCTGGGTTACCCTAGTAAAAAGAATTGGCAACCAAAGAGATCGTATCCAGCTTAAATTCTTATAATTAATAACAATAATAATAATAATAATAATAACAATTTTATTATTATCATTATTTTGCTTGGATTCTCTAGCCGTTCTTGTAAAATACATAATTTTATAAATAAATCTATGTCTATTTAAAAATAAATACAATTTTTCCCTTGAGAACATCTGCTTTGGCAGATAATTTACACTGTGTCCTGCTATGCTTAATAAGGTAAGCCACACAAGAACAGCTAACATGGAAACGGGAAGCATAATGCAGGGCACTGACGTGGTTTCTCAAGTGGCTCAATGCAGTCGACGTTGGGTTGCGTTCCTTATGTTATCATGGAGAAACAATGTAAATAGTCTAATGCAGGCTTTAAGGGAAGCAATTAGTTAGCACTGAAATTGTGCTTTTGGGGTCTTGACTCTTGTTTGAACACAAAAAAATATCCATAGTTCTTAAAAAAAAAAAAAAAGACTATGACTTTTTGATGACTATGATTTGATTTTGTAGTATAATATTTATGTAATATTTATTATTTTGGAAGTTGTTTATGCCATTTGTTGATCTTTGCTGCTGTCAGTATGGTTACCCTGTTGAAAAAGACATAGAATCTTGTACCTTTACATTATAGCAAGTGCATCATTTTTGCTTTTGAGTTTGTGATTTTCTTTGACAAATAATGGCAGGATTAAGAAGGCCCGATGGGGACATTTTGAATTGTATACAGCTTACTGCAGGCTTGCGTTGCATTTAAAACAAAATTATTGGCTCTGTTTTTCTTCCTCTGTGCAACAGTCTAATTAATCATTTAAAGCCTCTGCACAATCATAAGCCATTACGTATTGCCACTCGCTCTGCCTTTGTGTGTCATGCATGTGTAACATTCTGTATACATGACTGTCATAGCATCTGTATCAAAAAAAGTAGCTTTACTGTATAGTTTGTGCTATTATCCTCCAAATAAGAGATAGCAGAAATAACATTGGAAATGGTTACAAAATCTCCTTTAAGAAAATATGGAAATGAGTGTGAATGAAAATATGGGAATGACATACACAATCAGTGCACTACTGATTTAATTTCAAATTCATACCAAATATCATATTATTTTGAATTGTGCGCTTTCAAAAGTGTAATTTTATACCACTAAATTATCGTTCTAAACAAGTAATATGGTAATATGGCATAAAAACCAACATGGCATTGGGTGACAAATTAAAGGAAAAACCGAAGTGTCAGTAAGGTTTTGTGCCACCACGAGCTGCCAGAACAGCTTCAGCACGTCTTGGCATAGATTCTGCAAGTTTACTTACAAATGATACAAATGATATTCCCTCATTTGGTGTTTTGAAAATGGTGGTGGAGAGTGCGGTCCAAACTATCCCATGTTATTCGGTGACTGCCATGGCCACAGCATATGATTCACATCATTTTCACACTCATCAAACCATTCAGTGATCCCTCGTACCCTGTGAATTTATATTGGTGGGCTTTTCCCTTTGCTTGATTTGATTTGATTATTTTCTTCAATAACATCATTGATTTGAGCTTTATTTTAAAATATATTGAAAGTATGACTCCCATGACTTAAGGATGAGCTGCTAAAGTCAGTAAGGGTTTAAGCATGTGATGACATAAAGCAAAATCGTTGTTTCCAAACAGCTGAGTCATCGTGCAAATGTGTCCATCTCAGTCCGTTCATCTCAGTCAGTCTCCTGCAGTTTCCTTTAGTTTAACTGCGCCCTGTCAATCAGCAGTTTGCCTCTTCATATTCCTGCCCCCAGGCTTACACGAAAACCTATGGCTCAATAGGGCTAGGGGGCATGACTGGAGTCTAAACCGACAGCCCAGGCAAGGAGTCAGCCACTTACTGACAGACTGGCTCCACAATTCAGAGGTCCAGAGTGTACTGGACTTTACAAGATTCATGCAACTGTCAGGTCTGTTCCTTTAGCCCTGGAAACCCTGCTTTTCTCAGCAATTTGTGGGCTATTCCGTGTCATTAAATTTGCTATGTGACAGTGGTTATTAAATTAGCCTAATTTCCATGGCCAGCAAATAGTGTTGTTCATATTGTCAAACTGGTGCACACTGTGTGCCTGTGCGCAATACGTGTCATTACCAGGCATAATTTCTAAAGGTATAATAGTTAACTGCATAATAATACGCTCACACACATCA
>JAOYSI010009575.1:0-10837 GCA_025775065.1 Hiodon alosoides | reverse complement strand
TCTACATGCTTTGTAAGTGGGAAAACCTGCAAAATCGGCAGTGTATCAAATACTTGTTCTCCCCACTGTATATATACCAAAAATAACCAAATCAAAGCGTCGAGGAAGAGCATTGGCATACAGAGCTGACAATTTTGATGAAGATACAAATTGTTCAATTTCAATAAGCTCAATTAGGAGAAAAGTTCTCCCCACTGTATACTATTTTAGTTGCTCTGTATTAAAGTGGCCATATAAAAACAATTTTTTTTTACAGTAAACATTCAGTGAACTGTAACTGTGAGTGCCTTTAATGCCTCCCTCTGCCAACTTACCACATTGCTGATCGTGGGTTCACTGTACTGTGTGGTGCAGAAGCGGGCAAGCCCTTCATTATATAGGAAGATGTGGAAGGGGTCACAAGATGTCACCAGTACATAGATGCGCAGGTCAAATTTGAAGCTATCAATGATGAATGGCTGAGGAATATAGTTGGTGTGGTTGAGAGACAGAATGTCAATGGTATGTAACAGAAAGAGTATCTGAAACACATTAACTGAACACAAGAAAAAAATCTTACTCTGGAGACATAAACCTGGCAGATCATATGTTCGCCTGGTCGGACATCCTTACTGGATTTGGTGATGAAGATCCCGCGACCCTGGCAGCCTGAGTCTGGCTTGCAGATATATGTCTTGTGCTTTTTTGCCCTGGTGTAGGCCTGGAAGTCACTGTAACTTCAGTGAAATCAGACAAATTGATTTGTTTGTATTAAAATAATCTTTAAAAAAAAAAGATGCACATTATTAATAGTTATTTTGCAAACATTATTCACAGCCATGCCCTTGCACGTAATTTCATTTTTTTATTAATGTCTCTGTGAAGGAGCCCATCACCTGGACAAATTTATGTAAATTGCATTACATGTCTGAATTGGTTTCTTTAATTGACTGTTATCATTGGTAACCACAGGTATGGGCTTAGTTTGACTGATTGGCAAACTTTTGCCATCATTGGCAGTTTAGTGACTGTTTGGTAACTTGAGACCTGTTTTAAACCCAGGTCTCCAAGCTTGATGAATGTTCAAACCATGTTTTTTTTGTAGTATTGGGCTGTTGTGTTTCAGTGCTTTCTGTAGGTAAGACCTTTATTTTTATTCATGATTATGATTATTATAATAACAATGAGTTTTCCTGCATAAGTTTGCAAGGAATGGTGGGTGCTTTACATCGGTGCATTGCTGAATAGTGAGTAACACAGCTGAAACAGTGAGTGGAAAGTTCAGATTTGCAGGTTTGCATCTCGTTTGAGTCTTATCTGACCGGCTGTGTTTAAGAGTCCATTAGTAAGGTGGGGAGCAGGGGTCTAAGAAGTTCAGGGAAATGCGGTTGGAGTCTCGAGTGGCTCAACTGATAAAGGCGCAAGGGATTACTGAGTGGCTCCCCAGGGTAAGGTGGGCTCATGTCAGTATGAGGTGCTAATGGCTAACAGCAAATAATTCTGGGCTGAACACTCCCGTACAGTGCTGTGTGGCCTGAAGTGTGTTAATTATTGACAATAGGTAGACTGGTGGGTTGGAGAGCCCAGTTGCGCTTTCCTCATAACTCCATTGCTGCTGTTACAACCTCCCCGAATGACACAGTCTCAGTGACTCATGAAGTTTGCAAACCACTGGTAAAAATCCTCCAAAAGCAGGTTACAGGCAGGGAAGGCAAGACCACATACTGGTATATTAATTTCCTTCATGAGTCTTGGCACCTCATTTCTAAATTAAAAAAACCTCTTTAAAAATTTCCTCTACTAAGCCACCTTACCTCTGTAAAGAACAGTAGATCGTTGTACTGTGATTTAATTTCTTTCAATAATGCACAGAACGCACAACGCTGCAAGGCCCTGGAGGTGAATGTAATGAACTTTAAGCATTTGCTACACTTGCTGATGAACGCTATGGTGAAATGTACCAGCACTGCAAAACCGTTCCTTTTCTTTGGGTTTCCATCTTTGGTAATTCTGGCTAATGCACTTGTTGTGTAGTGGCACTGCAGGTTATGTTATTTCAGGGCTGCAACTCTCCTTGCAAATTAGACAAGTTGTTATCGCTCTTGAACTCCACAAACTCTCCTGAAATTGTTTCTCACCTTGATTTTGGCAGAGCTGTTTTGATTCACTTAGTTCATTCAGCTTAATTGACTACAACTGCTTCATGGGCCAATAGGTAGCACCAAACGGACCATATATGGCTTGGGTGGAGTTTGAGACTCCTGCTCTGTCCAAAAAACACCCATTTATACAGCTGGTAAAGGCCTGGTTTCAAAGCCAATATAATATTCTCAATATTTGTAAATATTAGCTGTCTGTGCTCTTCAAGAAGGGGACAGGACTGCTTTGCTTACTCTGCTGGGAGGCACCAAGTCCGTGGGAAGATATTGTACTCCTTTGGAAAGAGCTTCAGCATGCGGTTCATGTTTCGAGCCAGAAGGTCCTTCCGGCAGATCTCGCTCATGCCAGGGAAATGGTTGATCTTCTGTAAGAAATGACAGATAGCAATTTAAATCAGAAACTTTGTTGGCAGCCCTGGTTTCACAATTCTCTTAGAACTTAAACGTCACGAGGTGCGGGGCACCAGAGCAGGGATGAACCCAAGCGCAATGCCCACGCAAACTGAGTCCCGGACAGATTAGTCATAGTTCAAAATAAACATTGCATGGAACCAGGTACATGGAAAAACATGAATAATGACCCATGACAAAACCTTAGTGAGAGGGTTATAAGGAGAACAAAAATCAAGTTGGGAGGTGCAGGGCGAATGAAAAGAAAGAATGAACGAAACACTGGGACCTCGGAGACCCGTGTGGTGACGCACTTGGAATCACTGGGACCTTGGAGACGCACTTGGAGACACTGGGAACTCAGGGACACGCATGGCGACACGCTTGAAGACACTGGGACCTTGGAGACACGCTTGGAGACACTGGGAACTGGGAGACACCCTGGGGAGCTCGGAGACACGCTTGGAGACACTGGGAACTCAAAGACTCTGAGAACTCGAAGACACGCTTGGAGACACTGGGAACTCGAAGACTCTGGGAACTCGAAGACACGCTCGGAGACACTGGGAACTCGGAGACACTGAGAACTTGGAGACACGCTTGGAGACACTGGGACCTTGGAGACACGCTTGGAGAAATGCTTAGGGACGCTTGGAGGCAAGCTTGGAGACACTTGGAACTCGGATACACGCTGGGGAGCATGGAGGCATGCTTGGAGACACTGGGACCTTGGAGACACGGTTGGAGACACTGGGACCTTGGAGACACGCTTGGAGATACGCTTGGAGACACGCTTGGAGATACGCTTGGAGACACTCGGAGACACACTGGGGAGCATGGAGGCACGCTTGGAGACACTGGGACCTTAGAGACACTGGGGACTTGAAGACACGCTTGGAGACACTGGGAACTTGGAGACACGCTGGGGAGCTTGGGGACACTGGGACTTGGAGACATGCTTGGAGACACTGGAACCTTGGAGACACGCTTGGAGACACTGGGACCTTGGAGACACGTTTGGAGACACTGGGAACTCGGACGCACGCTGGGGAGCTTGGAGACGCGCTTGGAGACACTGGGGACTTGAAGACACGTTTGGAGACACTGGGGACTCGGAGACACGCTGGGGAGCTTGGAAGAAAGCTGGGGAGCTTGGAGCGTTCGAGGCGCTCTGGAACCGGGGTCGGGACACTTGGCGGACTCTCGCGCTGAGCCGTAAACTCAGGGGACTCTCGCGCAGAGACATGGCCAGGAGGCTTGGTCATGGCTTGGGGGCTTGGAGACTGTGGCCGGAGATTCAGGGGAGCTACTGGGTTCTTTGTCGGGGGAAGTCATTCTGTCACGCGGTGCGGGGCACCAGAGCAGGGATGAACCCAAGTCCAGCTCCAACCCAGGCCAGACACGGCTTTGAGGCTCAGCAAGGAGACTTAGTCGTAGTTCAAAATAAACATGAACTTTAATAATCCATTGCATAGAACCAGGTACATGGAAAAACATACACCTATGGAATAGAGGTATGCATTGCGCAAGTTGCACGGTGAGAGGCCCACGTGTAGTATTGTTTACAGACACAGTGGGTGGTAGGCTTGTAGTTGGAGCGGAATAAGCAAAAAATAAGCTAAACGAGCGACACCGAAGAAAGTGCAGTGCCTATGACCAGCTCGAAAGGACACTGTCGACAAGAAACTGAAGAAAGGTAATTCACTTTATTCAGTCAGTACACAAGAAGACTCACTTTACTTACAATTCAAATGAAGGCTTTTGGATGATGCTTTGTTGACTAAAATTTTAGTCAGACATTAGAAAAATTCAACGTATTAGCATTGGAGCTATTCAACGTATTCATTTTCCTTCCCTTTGCAACGGCAATTATTTTAATCTAATTAAAATACATACTTTTGATGTAGAGCTCACTAATAACAAATTAACATGCCTAGTTCAATGGAAAATCCTAAATAAATTAATGTTTGGAAATTTTGGATATCTTACTGAGCATTCAATGTAGCTGGTACGCTGGATCCTTTAGCTGGTATCAGTCTTAGTGTAAATGCCCTTCCCTCGTGATAAATAATTAAGTGACGGTATTAAACCAGCACTCCAACTAGGTCTTCGAAAAAGACTTGTCACGTGGGTTTGTTAAGCAAAGTCTATGAGCAGTGGAAGTACACAGAAATGCAAAGCAACCGAGGAGAACGGAGACCTCAAACAGCAAGAAGCAGAAACAGTGGAGTTGGCAACACGTTAGGCTAAATCTATTAAGATACATATTTTGTTGAGGAAAAAGGACTGAAAAACGATTCTACTTAATTTTACTCATGCATATCTATATGTTGAAAAAATATTTTATCATTATAATTGTTTTGAATGTTCTACCTCAGATTTGTGAAATGATTCACTGTTTGGCAAGTGTTTGTTATGTTCTGACCATAAAGAACAGTTTAAAACCACAATTAACCGTCTGGTTTCTTCAACTTTCACTCAGGAGCAAAAATCTGCCTTTAAACTTGAAAGAAATAATGATTTGACATTTATCGTGATAATTATCGATAATTTTTTATTGTGATAACATTTTTGGCCATATCGCCCAGCCCTAAGTGAGAGGGTTATAAGGGGAACAAAAACCAAGTTGGGAGATGCAAGGTGAATGAAAACAAAGAATGAACGAAACGGTGCACATGAGTAAGTGGAATGTTATTTGATTAATTAGGTGATTGAAAAACATGACGGAGTAACAGAAGAGGTGAAGGTAAACCGTGACACTTAGTTTAAACCCATAACAACAATTCATTATGGTTTCTTAGTATGTCTATTAGTATGTCTATCTGTCTATTGTCAATGAAAAGCTCCACAACCACAAGCATATTTGACTAGTCACACAAGAAATGAGCAAACGAATATTAAGTGGCTAAAAAACAGAAAATTAAGGTTAATCTTTGATTCTTGACCCTGGATGGGGAATATTTTGTCTCACACCAAGTGGCCTGTTAGCAATAAGAGAACTTAGTACTATCTCTGTAATTAAGGTGACATTCCCTATTCACATTGACTACACACAAAATAATAATAATAATAGTAATATTCGTGGTAAAAAAAACATTGCTTTTATAGACCTGTACTGGAATTGAGATCACACTCCACCCATTTGCAAAGAAGATCTCTGACAGTAGATTTATAATAAAAATGAGTTGGAAGAGTATCTTGATCCTATGATTGCAACTAAATATAGAGCCCTGGAAGCATTGGAAGGAGCAGAAAATGCACAAAAATTATGACCAACCATCAAAGACCAACCAGGATGAACAACTGGCTTTCTGTGCTATTCATAGCTGTAATGAGCGGTAGTACCTGGTATCGCTTCATTTCCATCACACGATAAAGAGAGACAGAGCAGTCGGTCCAATACAGTGTCCAATCCTCCCCATCCACTACCTCTCTTAAGCCATATCTACGAGCTGCACGTCGTACTGACATGAGAGAAAGGAATACTCCATCAGTAAACCACACTCTACTACAGACTACATTACTTTGAGACATTGTTTGTCAGCATATTAGTAATGTATGAAGTTCCTCTTTAAATAATACATCAAAAATTGGAACACCCCACTGTGCTAATTTTTTATTTATTTATCTTTTTACACTGTGTTTTTTAAAAAGGGTTTGGTAACAATTGGTTACGTTGAAGGACTTGAAGGAATAGGCCATTTGTAATTATTTTTGAAAAAGTGTATCTCTATTCAGGCCTGTCCTTCAGAAACTGTGAGCATGTCATAAAGATAAAGCAATAGATTCAATTTCAATGAGATTTAACTACTTTTACCCCAAAGTTCAGAAACTCCCAAAGGATAACATTTATTTTATCCTTTTTTGATTAAACTACAGCTAACATGGTTAAATGAACACCTACCACTTTCATACTTGCAGTTTGTGAGGTTGATCCAAAGTCATCTGAAAGAGAATGGACAAGCATAGCGACAGACATATGCCTTCCTGGGAGGTACCTTCCTGCCTTTACAGTCTGTCCCCACCACAGGATATGTTTAAACAGCTGTCTTAAACAATTTAATTCCTTATAATTACAGCACAATGCCAGAAACATCACAGCTAAATTAAAGCCTAGCTAGTAGAGAAGAACAATATATATTGCAATTTGTCTATTGTCAATGAAAAGCAAAAAGCTACACAACCACAAGCATATTTGACTAGTCACACAAGAAATGAGCAAACGAATATTAAGTGGCTAAAAAAAAGAATCAGGTTAATCTTTGATTCTTGACCCTAGACGGGGAATATTTTGTCTCAAACCAAGTGGCCTGTTAGCAGTAAGAGTACTTAGTAAGTAAGGTGACATTCCCTATTCACATTGACTACACACAAAATAATAATAATAATAATAGTAATATCCGTGGTAAAAAAACATTGCTTTTATAGTCTTAGTAAGTGCACAGATTTAACATGAATGGGAAACAGTGGCATAATAATGAAAGTGGCCTTCTAGCAGCCTATTCTTTTGCTATGGGCACATAATCATGCTTTGTTATAAATCTAAGTGAAATACCTCTTTTTCTTTTTTTTCTTTTTCTTTCCTCCTGTATTGAGGGTGGAAGTGAGGGTGCTGGGTTTCGGCTGGCTGTCGCTGCCCCAACCCTCACTCTCCTCCCCGGCCTTTTGGCTGCATTTGAGGGCCTTACCCCCCAAATCTGTGTCAGGGCTTTCTGTGAGAGGTCCCATTCTATAAAGATACCCAAAGTTGCAATGTCATAATCATTAATGAAAAACAATATACTGAAACTAGCTATTTACAGGTATAATGTTCATGGAACTAACAAAAAATATGAAATTTTTTAAAAAAGGACACATAACATGGCTCACATTCATGATGTCATTGTTAAATATCATAGTTGAATATTTCTGTTCTTGAAACTGTGTTATATGGATGTCCAGTGAAAGGTGTTACAGTGAATGATTTTCTAAGACCACAAGGCTGAAGTTGTATTCTTATTTGCCAGCTTCTTATTCACTGCTTAACCAGTAATTAATTATTCTGACTAAAAAGGTCCACCTGTTAAGACTCGACATGGTAAGCGTATTTAAACCCCTTTGTTTAGTTCAGTGTGAAGTTTTGTTTCTTTCTTAGTTACATTTCTGAGCATTTATAACTGATTCTTATTTCATGTCTTGACCCTGTGGTTGTTTACCCCTTCTTTGACTATTCTCTGGATTACCTCACAATTAGCAATTACACCTGAAAACGCCTCATCAAATAATTTATAATCCATGCAATGACTCAAATATCTTTTTGAGGACCCTAGTTATAAACACACACAAAGATGGCCACCACTCTCCACGGGTGTTTTGCCCAGCCCAACATGGGTTTCTATTCCAATTCAGCAAGCAAAAAGTGCATGTGTCAGCTTCTTATTGACTATTTGTAAATAACACTCCCTGGGTGTGGTGGCAGGATTTGTCGCGATAAGTAGAGATGCATTTGCACAACTTGAAATTCCAAATTGAGAAGAAAATACTGAAATAATTGCAGATTACATTTTATTTTTTTAATGAAAATTTCTTCACATAAAATAAATTAGATAAATTATTTAGATATTATCTAGTTCTATGTTAAATTCAAAATGAATTAGTTACATTTCATATCTATTTCATTAATTCTTCGCAGGACCAGTTTTATGAATCGCTTATAAGAATCTTCATTGTACAAATAGAAGCATTTTTTTGTCCAGTCACATGCACATGCGTGAGTAGAGACTGATTTAATTATAATCTTGGTGCTTTCTTTTCTTTAAATATTTTTTTCATAATGGCTAGACTTCTATATTCTTTTATGTATTTTACATCTGTAAATACTATTTATTTATTTGTATTTCTGTTGTGATCAGTACTGCTGTGTTAATGCTGCCTCTGTGCCAGGTAGGCCACAAATGTAACCTATATGCAGCACAATTGCAAATAAATATTTTGTGACATACGTTTATTTCACTAATTGACATTACTGGGATTTCATTTGATATAGGTGCCATTGGCTATATTTAATGATTGTTTAGAATATCTAGAGTTTAATAGGTTTATTTTAAATAAAGTATTAAACTTTAAAATATTTTTTTTTATTTGAATATTATTCAAATTTATTCCAATACCTTCCAATTTTTTTAGGGAGATGTATGGTTTTGAAAGAATGATTAAAAGCGTGAAGTTTTAGGTGTGAGAACAAGAGGTAGCAAAGGTTTAAGTCCGCCAGCATTCTGACATCATCTTATTGGCTAAACCTACAGCCATAGTATTTATCAATTGCCATTATTACCCTCACACACGAAGCTGATAATTGCAGTAGTCCTTGCTATTGTGAGGATGGACATCCCTCTAAAATGTAGGAGGCCTCAGTGCAAGGTGAGAGTATCTTGAGGCAGTGATCTAGATAATCTGAACTCCTCTTGGCTGCATCGACACACTGACCTCACTGGGGGTGATATTACAGCAGTATTCTAATTATGTCTATTGACGCCCTCCATCACACTCATCGCCAAAGCTGCAGGATTAAACAGGCGCATTATGCAACATCTTCAAACTAAGGAACACATTTTTCTTATGCTTGTCTTTAGATAGAGAAGTTATGTGGATTTTTTTATATCATATTCCAAATATTAAAAAAAAAATGTTTCTACCCATTATGTTGAACAAATACCATTTGGACTTTCACAATGAACATGATTCTTAAACAACCGATGTGGTACAACATTTCTTTTAGCTGCTTTTTCCAATGTTCTTATTCTTTGAACTATGCATGTCCACACACTATCAAAACTCATCTGGCTAAAAAAACAAACCACACAAATATTGCTGACACTCTTGTATGAAATAAGGAACTTAAAAGGTAATGTGATTACAAAAAATATATAGGGGATGGGGTAGAACGAATACCAGAGTATGTTAGAGTCCATGAGGATTACAGTTCCCTTTCCATATGTATACCTATAGGTTCATTCATACTGAAGTAGGCACAATAACTTTAAAATATAGATATAAATATTTCCTTGTTTACATTATACAATATCACATGCAAAATATTATTACACATCATAAAAGTAAACCAAATGAAACAATAAAAAATATAATACTTATTATTTGTACAATATATTTTAGCAAACATGGAAGGTGACAGAAACTGGCTCAGATAAACAAGACTGGCCATGGATCTATGATTTAGATAGCAGATGATGAGTCCCCAAACCTTGCGTACTTGTCCGCTCCTGGTCCCTCTGATCTAAATTGTAGTAGCCCTTGGAGAAAGCCTATTGAGCCACATGTTCCGCACCAGGCAGACTGTCCCTCAAAATAAAATAAAAAGGCATTATTCATGAGCACATAGGTGGCCCAACTCTGAGACTCAGATTGACTTACATCTCTGAATACAAGAGCCTATAGAAGTAACCCAGCACAAGCACTGTAAACCATACTTGACATGAGAAGGGCAATGACGTATGGATAACAACAGGAGGAGTTGTACTCCTCTTATACTCCTTTTGGCAGACAATTCATACTCGGTGGATGGGGGCATTGCCCTGTCGAAAACGCCACCATTCTATGCAAATAAATGTTTTACCGTGGGCTGAAGATCACTCAGTCCTTTGTTTACATTTTTTGTCCATCATTTACTCACGTGCTTTCAGTTTTTGTCTACGACTTGCATGCATACTACGATATGCTAGTATTTTTATGGGACACAAAATAATGCAACGTTGCAAATAGTATATACACACACACAACTAAAACTATGATATAACTTACATATCGTATATGACTGCGCTAATGTATAAGTCCACTTATCCGAAATCATAGCAGTGTTGCAAGAAAAAATAAGGCTAGGTGAGCAAAGGACAATTTGCATTTCCAAAAATATAGTTTAGGTTTTAACTGATATTTTATGGTCAACAAATGTTTTTTTCTGCTCTTCCGCCCCATATCTTTCCCAGCAGAGTTCAAGGTAAAATCACAAACAAGTCTGCCCTGCTGTACCTGGCTAGCTACTCAAAACCCAGTTCGGTATAATAACCATTGACATTGCCAACTATCTTACTAACTACATTATTATATTTTTGTTGCAAGCTAGCTAAAAGTATATCACAGAAAAAAGTAAAACAAAAGGCATAATGACCCGTGAACGTGGATAATTGCTTAACCACATAGCTAAAGATCTCAAATTGCTATGGTTACAGGACGCTAACCCCAATCATAGATGCATTACAGTTAAAGGGTTTAAATACGAGTATGTTTAATAAAATATCATACACACATCATAC
>JAOYSI010009574.1:30333-41842 GCA_025775065.1 Hiodon alosoides | reverse complement strand
TATATATAAAGAGAGAACGGTAATTAAATGTATATAAACTGTGCAAAAAAATCCCAAGAGAAAAGAAAACCAAAACAATTTTAGTTTTCACAGACTATCATAGATGAACAACCAGATGCACACACTAAAACAGACACAGTCAAGAGGGACAGATTGTAGGCAACTGTCACCCCCTTCATGTGTGACAAAGATATCTGTTAGTAGTACTAATAAAACACATAGCAGGCGTGCAGTCTGGATGTACGTCAAAGTGGAAATTAGCTGAAAATGGGTTATTTTTATAGTGCAAGATGTTAATGCATGCTTCAAGTAAGTTGCATTTAGGGAGAGTAGAAGAACAGTACAGCAAGCTAGGATAAGGAGGAGGTTAGCAGGTTGAGAAAGGTTAAAGGTCAGAAGCGCAGTTCACCCAAGACTGTAGGCTCCTATGAGAGGGTCACACTTACAGTTAAGTAACTGTAAATATGGCCAGAGTAGCTCATCTCTGAAGCACAGAGGCAGAGACTACAAACAAAGGCAGAGACTAAAAACAAAATTAAAGTAAAAAATAAAAAAGGAGCTTCTTGGATTATATTCTTTAGTCCTTTATTTTGTTTTTTGACATTGGATTATCTAGTATCATAAGAATATTGCACCACAGTCTTTGGTTCAACAGCCATACAGAATACTTTGAGGAATTCCACAAGAGGGCTAAAGGTTTGAATGCATAAATTGAATGGATAAAAGTATTCTTAGATTGTCTGAGCTACAATGCTGCTTAAATCTAGCATCTCTGAATTTTTGTTTTGTTTTTCTCAGAAATTGTTTTGTTGAAAATATTAGGCAATTAGGATATCTAGGTGCATATGCCTTATTTAGCTAAAGTGTGGCCAGTCCTTGAACTGTAATTTTAATTGAAGCATGTGAATTATATTTTAACAGAACAAATGGTGTACAAATGGTGTACAAATGGTGTACAAATGGTGTACAAAGCACACAAATCCTTACGTGGCTCTGGGGAAGTGCTCGACTGTAACTATCCTAATATGACTCTGGGGAAGCGTTCCACTCTAACCAACATTATATGTCACCATATATGCAAGAACACAACCAGTAATGATTACAGGGTTAGTACTGTTGAAGATATTTGTGATGAATTTGATTTAGTCCTACACTTTTATTTTATTTCTCTACCAACATAGTGCACAACGGTGATGCAATTTCCTTTTTTTTTGATTACTCAAGCTCTGTGAAGGACCACCCGCCACATATTTTCATCATTTAAATTCTTTGTTGCAAACGGCAGATGCAGTTTGTGTTAGAAATGTCTACTCTCCAGCACACAGACAGAGGCCAATCAAACTATTGCGTCATATTTTTGCCCTTAAACATCATAGGTTTTCCAAAGGAAAAGGGGTTAAATAGTTATCACGTTAATCACAATATTCTGCTATTTATTTAACCTACAATGTATCTCCTTATTTAATCAGTCAATTTAATTAGTGTGACGTATGTTTTATAGATTAATCACATTAATTTTCATTTAAAAGTGTCTCAACTTCGAGCTCTGAGACAACAAAATATGCAAACTGTGAAAATGCTTTGTTTACGTTTTCTCTTTTGGAGAAATGTGTCACCAGGCACCATGTCCCTGGGCATGTACACTAGCTAATGAAGTCTAATAAACAGAATAATTGATGTTTGCAAGACCAACATAAATTTTCCAACAATGGAATCGCCTGTGAGTGGCCACGATGAGCAGACCATGCCACGCTCTACGCCATCATAAACAACCTGTCGCATGACATCATCAACACTATGTTGTATATGTGTTTGTGTATGTTATATAATGTGTTTAACAACATGTGACACTTAGTTTGTTGCAGCTGATTTTACACACATATATTTTGATGTTTGAACATGGCATCTTCTTCAACTACTTGCCTCTAGTATGCAAAGCATATTTGTTAATAATGTGATTACTATAGCAACGATTAAAAAAAAAAAGTAAACAAAACATGTCCACCACTCTGGGATTAGTAGTGTTAGCTGATTTTCTGGGGTGGTGGCATCTGAATGTGAATGAAGGGGTCAAACACCTGCATGGTTTAGATAAACAGGACCTCCTTCTAGGATTAGTAATGTTATCTGATTTTCTGGGGTGGTGGTGTGTGAGTGTGTATGAGGGAATCAAAAATCTTTATAGCTTTGATAAATAGGAGCTCGCTCTAGGATTAGTATTGATAGCCGATTGCCTGGTGTAGTTGTGTGTGAATGTGTATGAGGGGGTCAAATACCTGCATGGTTTAGATAACAGGACCTCCCTCTGGATTTAACAGTGTTATTCGATTGTCTGGGGTTGTGGTATGCGAGTGTGAATGAGGAAGTTAAACACCTGCATAGCTTAGATAAACAGAACCTCCCTCTAGCATTATTAGTAGGGAATTTCAGGGGAGTCTCCTTTAATATTTTAAATTACTTGCTTTGTGTTGGGGGCTGTTTATTATGCTCATTAAAGTGCTGTCTAATGACTTTTTTGTCTCTATTCACCAGCCCCATCTTTATCAACTTTGGTAATAAGACAAGAAAATGTTTTATGCTACTAATTTGAAATAATAAAACATAGTTTTACTCTCTGCAATAATTTCTTTGTAAATTTTTTTAAACTAATGCTGTCAGTGCTACTTGACTTTCAAATTAAGCAAATAAGTTTGAGTGTCATGAATTTTAATTGATTTTTATTAAATCTGATCTGTTGATTACAGTGCTCACTAAGTCTATTTTGCGAATAAATGTGAATCATTATATTACTTTGTTTTCAGAGTCAACAATAAAACTCCTGAATCTGCAGATATTGGGCTAATATGCAATGCAAAAATGTTATCCTTCCTAAACCACAGCAAATTTAACCTAGCCAAATAAATCTTCACAGCACCCAGCCACTATGAGCTGAAACTTCACATCAAAAATAGAAAAATAAAGTTCCATGATATCCCAAGACCAGCTGTCAGTAAAGGCAAAGCAGCTTGTTTCTGGTGGCAGTGGCCAACAGCAATACAACAAAGGGTTTAATAGTTAAGGCTGTAACTAATAGAGACTAGATGTGTTGTCAGCTGAGAACCCACCGTTTGATCATAGAGGATCATAGGTCTCAGTCTGTACTTAGTTGAGTGTCTTTGCAGGTGCAGTTCTTGCATGGTCCATGCCACCATCTGAAGCAAGGCTTCACATCCACTTCTGCTGTGACATGGAAATGGGTCTTTTTAATACCCCTGTAATGGGTGTGTCCTGGGACCTCATGTAGGCAATTAAATACTGTGACAACCGTGTATGCAAAAGTAACACACTATTGTTACAAATATACTAAATTATTAATAATGATGACATATCACAATGTGAATATATACATATGAAGTTTTTGGGCCAAACAATCAGGCCACTGGTTGAGAAGCACTGCAGTTGAGATTCCTGGACAAAAACCCATCAGCATATTTAGAACAGCTTGTCATAAACTCATGACTAACTACAAGCTTTCCTGTAAAGAGATCACTACAGGCTAAACTACACTACAAAGACACTGGATATTTTTTTAAATAGACATTGGAAACCTATTTTTTGCTAGTTTCTTTTTTGTGACATAAATATATAATTGTAATATGTGATATTTGGTGGTTGGCTGTGGAGCGTTTCCCCCATTTACTGTAAACAACTTTGAGATCCTGAAAGGCGCTATGTAATCACAATCTATTATTATTATTGTTATTATTATGAATTATGAATAAGCTGTCTGCTGAAAAAAAGTGTAAGTTCTACAATGTGGTAGGTAAACGCTATGTTTATTCTATGAATGCTATTGTGTAATTTTTTGCTAACAAGAAATTGATGTTATCCATTTTAATAGTTAAATCTTACTAATTACTTACTAATTTAAATTTAGCTTCAACATTAACCATCTTATGGAATTCCTGCAGGGATAAGGGAACAATCCAACAGATTTACAAACAGAATCACACGACAACACCTCAGACACAGACACAAACAAAGAGACATTTCTATAGAAAATTGATTCAGCAGCCAGTATGTCACTGCTCTGAATGATGCTAAACCTGAGCTAAACAGGAAACAACTGGTTAGCCTGAAGACTGAGCTGTGAGGTCAACACACAATGGCACCAATCAAAGTCCATGCACTGGGAGGTGTTAGCTATTGAAAGGTTGGTTTTAGTTTGTTAGAAGCTACAATTACTGCATGCCACATATGACTTTTTAAGATCAACACATAAAATAGAAAAACAGATATACTTTGTGGCAATAAAATGCTTTTTATGCCATCTGCATTGAAATAAAACATTTTTATGCAGAACGGCTCACGGGGGTGGGGAAGGGGGAAAACATTCTTTAACACACAACTTTCTTGACAGAATAGGGTTGCCCACAAGGGCTCAGAACAAAGTGATGGCAATAAAAGATTTTGTTGCCCTTTATTTGCTTTGTAATCAAAATGGAAATGTTTCAGTATAAACCTATGGCACAAATACTTAAAAAAATATGGAAGAAAAAAATTATTTTCGACCACCAAAATTTCACACAAGGTGAGGCGAAAAGTTTTATTCTGGAAACTGGCAGATGAGGTCATCAAATTAAAACCGAACACAAAAGGCCAAAATATAATAAAATGAAAGACTCAAAATGTCTTGCATGCTTGAAAAAAAACAAAAAACAATAAAAACCTAAAAACTAAAGAAATTACGTATCATGCAACTGTCCACGTCAATTGATGTGGGGGTTAGAATGAGAGCGTGAATTTCTGTGTAAACATGACTGGATGATTGGGGGCCTGTGAATATCTGTCTTTATATATATTTTATATATATAAAAATCAGGGGCTATGAAAGAGAATTTTTACCTTTTAATATTCAAAAAATATGAATTGGGAGTACTTGGGACTGATAATAATTACTATAAAACGCGCGAAAAAGACAAAAGTTATGTGGACAGCCAGTCTCATTCCTGAAACAAAATCAGTTAGGATTACTCTGGATACGCCTATTTACCACCAGAGTAATCATATCTACCATCTGAATTAGAACAAACATTTATTTCCTGGGACAGAAATTGTAAATTGGGGTTGTAAAAAGGTTGCCTCCTTAATTTTGGCAAAGAGGGCCATCCCAGGAATTTTAAAGAGGTGACTGCCTGGTGTTACTGCCCAGTCTGTCCGTAAACGATTACGTTGATTATATTACATCTATTATGATGTAAATATGACTAGGCTGTTTTGATTTGACACATTGATTGACAGTTTCAGCTCATCATGAAGGCAAACGGTGATTTTTCACATATCTTCATGAAGGCGGGCAACTAATATGCTCACAAAGTGCTTGTCCATGTTTTTTTTTTTGGTTAGGCATGATGCATATGCACAATGTCCCTTATAATGGATATGCCCACATTTCTGTTTCATCTGACAGAGTGACATTATTCAGGAAAGGCTGGAGGGGATGAGCATATGTTTGACTGTGTTTAATCTCGAGATTCAATCTCTGTAATTGTGTAATGCTTTTTTTAATTTTTATTGGACAAACCAGCAATATAAACATCATGAAGGCTACATCCCAAGGCTTTTGCAGTGGGTATTAATCTAGGTGCATGGTGCACATGTTGATAAATTTAACCCTAAACTTATTTTGTAGAGGAATTTGACAGGCTAGTAAACATATACAGATAATAACAGGCCTCATACCAAAGCACTCCCAAAAAACAAATATGACTGAAGAGTAAATTATGCTCTAAACCTCTATTCATCTACATATTATATTTTTCATATTTTGGTTGGAAAAAGACCGACAGCGGAACACTTTCAACACCTAAAAAACTAAAACTAAAAACTAAAACTAAAAACACAACTAAAAAATAATTGTACACAGAAATTCGATGATATCTGTTCTCTATTAAAATGTTTAACTTAAAGCAAGCTTCTAAGTATGTAAGAACAAAAGAAAAGAAACAAAAAATCTAACTACTTCAATTGCAGTTAACCTGTGAGATATGACCATTTCCCTAAACAATTCAAAATAAAGAAGAAAATCTCAAAATGTATCATCTGTCAAAATGCAAGTCAATACCACATGGCAAGAAATCTAAAAGTATGATACATTTTGAAGCATCAATGTGGAAAACATGGCCTTCCTTAATACTAATTTTGTACTTTTGGTTTAAAGGTTTACTCTCCTTGAATGCTGAGAGGACAAAATTAGTATAAATACATTTCCATGTTAACCTCTTTGCAAACCCCCATGGTCAAGTGTAGCTTAAACAACTATTTTCAACTCCAAACAATACTTATTGTTGGAGTTAAAAAGGATTATAGTTTAAGATTTTGTTAGATGCTGGTTGTTGCATGTTTTTATTTAGCAATCCAGTCATGTTCAAAAATGTTCAAAATAGATTTTACCAATTGAATACATGCAAGGCCTTGCATGTAAAGTTACACTTTTTCTCCATGGAAAGTGATGCTGGAACGATCAGATCCTCAGTTGCAAATCAAATAATAGTAGAGCATATTGGGGCAAGCAGAATTAAACTAACCTAGCCCACCTGCATGTCCAGAATCACACTCTTCAAGGTCCTCGTCATCGCTGGAGCATTCCGCCGATGACACAATGTCGTCCGTTGTCTTTCATTTACACAGAAACACAAGATAGAGAACAGCATTAACTCAGGACAATGCACTTATTGCCACAGATACCTAAAATGTTAAAATGTATTAGTCAGGTAAAACCATAAGAATTTCTGAATACAGGAGTTTAGTCAAAGTCAAAACCCTGAAAAGGGCACCGTGTAGGACTTTGTAGGGAAGCAGATGACTTTGCAAGGCAAAAATAATTGAAAAAGTTTTTCCTGTTTATTGAAGTCAATATTTTCCACAAATATTTCTGTCATTGCCATTTGTTCGCTTTAATTATTTACTGCATGCATCATTTTTTTCAATCTTCTCCCTCCAATAGTTTGTATGGATTTTCATTACTATAGATCATTTCCGGTGAAAGGAAAACCAAACCAGTGAAAGCATTGAGAGATTATCTGTGGACTTCAGTAGCCCACAATTCTGATTTATCCTTCCATTCTCTGACTCGCAATGAGTCTCGAGAGAAGTGCCATCATTCTCGCAGCACTGGCTTGGCATGTCTTTATTAGGTGCAGATTAGAATGGGGATAAAATAAGCACTGTCGTACTGCAGGTTTATGAAATTATAAATAACCCAAGGAATGATGAAGCTCCCTCTCTGAGAACACAGGACATAAATATTTTTGCACTGGATGGAGTAATGAAATATTATTCTTCAGCAGCACAGTTCAATCAGCCAGGATGCTGGCTAGAGAGGATGCACTTTCTGAAAGGAACTCCAAACGAGAGTCCTGTAAAATATAAAGCTTTCCGGTTGTAACGATCACATCTGTCCAGGACAATCTGTGCACTATATGTGGATCATCATAAAAAACAAAAAACAGTATTGCTTTTTCCCCAATTCTTATCTTGGATAATGCTTTCAAATGCCCTGTTACACATTACGTACATTGTAAGCAGGAAACGTGTAATATTAGGCTGTGCCTATTCTGGAATACAAGACCGAGCTAACTAATCTCAAAATTCTTAACCAGAGCCAGTTACTCCTATAGACGCGTAGCCGCACCAAATGAGCTATAACCCTCATTCTTCCTGATCACGTCTTTCTCTTTGAAGAGTTTACAGAGTGTTGACTGTGGAATTTAACTTTTCTTCAATTTGTTTTATAAAGATTGTCATAAGACTCAACAAGATTTTGCAATTTGTCTGTGCAAAATGAATATTTCCCCTATCAAAGCTAGCGATGCACCAGCCTGTAGTGTTTCAACGTTAGCATTGAACGTGACAGCTTGGTAGTGAGTAGCAAATTTTGAATTCAAATGTATTTTGTGGTAATGTAATTGATTTACCCAAAACAAGTTTACCCAAAAATGAACATAAACGGTAGGCTTGAATTTCCAACTGCAACGTGTGTAAGCTGTGTTAGTATAGATGTTTTTGTTCCATGATTTTTGATAAGTAAAAGTGTTTGATTGCTATAAACGTATTTATTAATAAGCAGTTTGCACTTTGTTTTCTTAGTGATTGTAATGCTATTCATTGATTATATTAAGTCTGCTTGCTGAAAAAAAAGAGCAATTGACTGATTCCAGGTACATTTTTAAATTACCTGTGATTTCTCTATTCACTGTTCAGTCGCATAAGAATATGTGAACCCACCAGTAATTACATTACCAAGGAAGAATCTGCCTACAAACACATAACCAAGTTAGAACCCACCTAAAATCACATCTTTTTGGGATTATGTCCTCCAAGTATTTTGTCTCAGAAATAACACCCACATTTGCATATTAATTCTTGTGAAAAATGAACAATTCAGGCCTTTAAGACCTGTAAATCTCAGTACATCCAGGAATTATTGCACATCGTGGCACCTTTGCACATATTAAAATGCCTGCTAGCCTTTTGTAAATCATGACCTTTAGTTTGTGGATCAGCAAACTGCTTTCAGCTGCTTTATGTGGTTTTTCCCATAAATAAGTAGAAGTCAAATGGCTTTTGGTAAAAGAGGTCAGAGGTAAAGATGTTAATCACAAGCTACTGGCTGCTGCAAGTTCCATTTACTACTATGAAACCCATATCAAGGCAGAAACTGGGTTGACATTTGAAGTTTATAATAATAATATAAAATAATTATGTTATTTTATTTAATGTGTAAATACTTAAGTTAATTACAGTAAATCTCAATGTTTTTTAGCAATTAGAGTTGATACGTATGCAAGTGTTTCACTAGTGTAACTGTAAATGTTTGAATCATGTCCCTCACAGACCCCCATAAACGACAGAAACAACTACCCATTTATGCTACTACTTGGGAAGGGGCTTAAAATTAAGAAATCTGTCACGTTTTATTCAGTCATACGCTTCATTACGTATAGTACATCACATGGTCACTAAAGACCTCCCATGCCAAGGTGTCATGTAAGATGACTGCAATATACTGTGAATGCAAACTGTCTTCCTCTATTGCTTATTTGTATCGGCATGGTGAAATGTCAGCAGGGTTATTGTGGTTATTAACAATACAGTAGCCTAGCTGAATTATGTAGATAGCTAGCTACAGGGTATAATTTAATCATATTATGCTCCGTCTTAATTTATTTTCCAAAGCATATCTCTGGATGATAGTTTCAATCACATGAAACTGTTCCCTGTTAAAAGAGATTGTTAGGGCCTAACACTGCTACACATAAATGCCAGAAATATAAGCTCCGTTCTCCTTCAAAAAAACGTTTTTAAGACTGTTCAGTATTTTCCCTCGATGAGGCCTTTTTTCACAGTCTCACACATGGGATCTGCAGCTACCTAACAGTGTGCAAAGTATTTGTTTGTGTGAGGAACAATTGGGGGACAGTTCAGGGAGAGGCAGAAACACCCAGGAAGGAAACCCATGTTTTGGGGGGGAAGTTCTCCCTGTGTTTGTGTGGTATCAAGACAGCCTCCGTAAAATATTATAATGTTACTGGGAAATTATGTGCACAAAATAGTATTGACAATATTGTAGGTTTTATTCATTGATAATGTTAATCTTTTTTTTCAAAGAGTTACCTGAGTTAATATTTAATGAACCTGTTATAGGGTTAAAGTAATTCCTTAATCATAATAACGATATTTATGGGAAGAAATAACATTTTGTTTAATCTGATCATGTACAATATTTACGTGTTAATTACAAATATTAATAAAACTAATAAAAGGTTTACCTACTGTTGAGGGAGGATGGAAAGTGAGTTAAGACTGCCCATCACTGTTCCTTGACAGTTGCTGCTGCCATCTGCAGTTTTATATTGCTTTTTCACTGCACAGAAAACACTCACTAAATTTATACTCAGTTTTATTATTCCTTAGCCTATATTGTTGACTCTAATTTCTTTACAATTCCTGAAAATCGTGACATGAACATGCATATTTTATTTTTATTTTGCTGTATACTTATATTCAGTTATAATCTGTGATTGATAAAGAATGGTATAATTCTAAATTAATAAACCACAAAAATGTTTGGTTTTTCACAGCACTGCTGGTTTATTGTGAACAAAAAGTACATGAACGATCTATAATACCCAGGAATACGTAACTAAAGGTGAAAATCTTAATGCGGGAAAGCTATTGCTCGCACATCTTCACCATAGCAGATTCGTTCTACAAAATTTTTTTTAAAACTCTAGGTGGTGCTTTTGTTGTGGCTAAAATGCCCTAATCCAGGTATTACCGCAGTGACAATGTATTTCAGTCACATGTAAGCCTTTAAGATCCATCTCGTATGTAGGGATTCATTTTGTTTTCACTCAAACTAGTCTGACAGTGAGGAAAATGTTATATTAAACGGCTGGAGATTAACCAGTTTCAGTGTTCTTTCTAAAGCTCAGGAAATGTAATGCTTTGGAGTGTTCAGCAGATAAGCAAATCCACCAAAATCTTTTCAATTTATTTTCAGTTTTTAAGAAATGAAAATAATTGTTTAAAGAGCAAACATTGTCATGGAACCAGGATTTGTGGTTAATTGATTTCTCTGAAAGGGTTGGGTAGGGCTTTCCCAAGTTTCTCATTTCCCCTCCCTTCTGTCAGCAGAGATGCAGGTTTGCATGTGCAGACACACATGCCGGTGCATTCGCATTCAGAAAGCATTCACTCACACACACAGACGCATTCATTCACACATTCAGACACATTTATATGCACACAACTAGACGCACTAACGTGCAGGCGCATTCACAGGCACACGCGCAAACGCATTCACCCGCACATGCACAGATACATTCATATGCACATGCAGACACACTCACACACAGACACATTCAAATGCACATGCACGGATGCATTCTTATAGCCATGCAGCCACAATCACATTCAGACGCATTCACATGCACACACACAGACACATTTCACTCACACATTCACACACATTCCCAAGATTAGCAAAAGCTAAATCAGGTGGAAGAGCTTTTTAAGATAGAGCCCCTTGACTATGAAATAGTTTACCATTTTTTTTCTGGGAATCAGACTCAGTCTCAACATTAAAAACCAGATTAAAAACTTATATGTTCAGTCTATACTTTAGCCAACTTGAGTACTGAGATGGAGGGTGCAATTTGGCCATAGCAAAGACCTATCCTTGTTGTCACCTCTCTATTAGTTGGCCCACCCTTGTTGGTCTGGCTTGACATTCATGTGCAGGCTCATTCACATACAGACACATTCTTACTCACATGTACAGACAAAGTCACACACACACGCAGATGCATTCACGTAGTGCACTCATACCGACACATGCATGCATAAACATATGCACACGCCCAACCACAGACGCATGTACATACTCAAACATAATCAGACTAATACACGCAGACACACACACAAATGCATTCACACGCACACACACGCACACACACGCACACACACG
>JAOYSI010009574.1:0-30233 GCA_025775065.1 Hiodon alosoides | reverse complement strand
ATAATCAGACTAATACACGCAGACACACACACAAATGCATTCACACGCACACACACGCACACACACGCACACACACGCACACACACGACCACACACACAGATGCATGCAAACACTCAGACATGTGCACACATGCACTGGCACATTTCCACACACAAACAGTCAGACACATGCCCATATGTGCAGTGTGCAAAATGCACATGCATAAACACACACAGATACATGCACACAGAAAAAGACAAATGCGTGCACACACACACACACACAGATATGCATTCACACATAGAAACATTCACACTTACACAGATGCATGCAAACACATGCTCACATACACAGTGTGCACATGCACATGCAGATACAGACACAGAAACAGACACACACACAGAGACACATGCCCTCACACACACTGTGCACACTGCACATGCACACGTACAAACAAATGCACAAAAGGACACAATTACACACACATCACACACATTATTGTCTGCCATACTGGGAGGGCATTTATTGTACGCCAATTTCAAGTTAAACATATACATTAGTGATGTGACTTGAGAGAAGTCAGTATTCTATACAAATGGTCAATAATGTCCATAATGTGTCATTATTTACACATTATTAGTCACAGGATGCTTCTACAACAATTTGTATAAACCTAGGTACCTGGGTGGTCAAAATTATTTATAATGATTATAGCACGTGACCCTCCAGAAGATGATACTCAAAGGAGCTACTCCTTTAGTCTTTGAAACATTTTTGTTTAATGCCCAGCAGTCAAGTCAGGGTTTTAACAAGCTAGACATAAAGAAACACTTTGTAAGACATGACCATGACAAAGATACTTTCTTTCAATACTGAACAGTCTGAAATCTTTAAAAAAAATAGTGTGTGGTAAGAAAAAAACAACAACCAAAAAACAACTAAATTCAAACAATTACAAATCAAAGTACTGGCTGGTGTTAATACCTGGGTCTCTGGGCTCATCAGAAGTGGTTGTTGGGGCAATACACCACAGTTCAGATAAATGCTTTACTGCGGGCATGAAATGCTATGTCGCGGCCAACTAAATAAGTATATAGTTTAGTAACGCTTCATAATTTCTAAAACATTGTTAGCAGCAGTTAAACTATTCCAATTATAATGTTAAAATATTCAACCATTTAACATTCCACAACCTTAGCTGATACCAAGATGAGACACATTAAACGTTAATCACCATAAAAAGTCACTGGAAAATAATATGTATAGTTATATGATTTAAATTAGGGATGTCAGTAATGGTTAAACATCTTTGGTTAGCTAATTCAAAATGTTGATGATTAACTGTTGAATGGTTAACATGAATAGTAAGATAAGTCATAAACATACATTGATTGCAGGCTGGTAGATTTAAAATTGATCATGGACTGTAATTAAATATCTCTAGCAATGAACACTTTCAAGTGAGAGAAATAAGAAATTATCATGTTATACCTCACACACATTGATTCAATTTTCAGAAATACTTTAGACTTCGGAAGTGCGATCCAGTAAAAGAATGGCAGTTGCCGTGTGCATTCAATTATCAGGTGAGCTCTCAAAAACCGATTCAATTAATTATCCAGATAATTTCTGAATATAGTCTGAATGTATCTGCATTTTCAGAATAGATTTTTTTCCGCCGTGTTTATTTGTTAAACCTTCCCAGTACGACAGCCCTAAACAATTAAACAGTAATACCAGTTAATCTACTGCATACAGTCACTCCGTCACTCAGTCCACACAGAGGGCGTTGGCCCTGGTAATTGAGCAAGCTGAACCTTGCATAGCGGTTGTGGTGGAATAAGCCCCTGATCACCGACCACAGTTATACTGTAGCAAATCTTGAGAAAAACCGGGCAGACTCTGCAGAAAGGAGCCTTCCTTAAAGAGTTACGTCCTTCCTGTAAGCAGTGGTTGTTCCCATGGTGACAGGCTTCAAACTCTAAACTGAAGCCCAGAAAAGGTCTCTAAAGGGGGAGTCTTTCACCTTATCAGACTACTGTCAAATAAGTCTGTTCACAGTGCTTTCAGGGGATGTTTGCGGGTGCACTGAAACTATAGTTTCAGTTAAGGGAGAAGGAGGGAATAAAAGGAGAGAGAGGCACAAGGAAGGGGAAAGACTGGCTACTAAAAATCATTTTAGTTTCCCAAGCAACACACAAGACTGTCTAGCTGCTTCTTTCTGACTGCTACCTGACAGACAGCCAACCTGAGCTATGTGCACAAGCCCCGGCTGAGCTCATTTACGCCTCACTGCTGCAGACATCCCCCCTGGCTACCAGGGGGAGATGGTATTTTGGGCAACAATGCGAATACTGTAGATGCTGTTGGTTAGAATAAAGCTCCTGGCCCCGGGGCCTGTACTGCCTATGCAAATGGGGTTAATCAATGCAGGATGTTTACTGCAGCTCTGCTATGAGATAACTGACAGACTCTGCCAGCAGTGCCAGAACATATTAAGAGTCCTTCTGGGTTCAGTGGTATGGGAGGGTGCTGAGAAGCACTGTCCTCTCAATTAGGGTTTTAGGGAATTTGCTGTTCGGCAACAGTCTGAACAAAATTTGGGTGGCTAATTATCTTGATAAAAGTAGCAATGGCATCAAACTGAATAAGAGTAAAGTGTCCACACAGCTAATGGCCAAATGCTTTCATTTTGACACCAACATTTTTCCTTCTGCTGTAGTCTGCGGAGATAAGCAGCTATGTTTCTTGTATAATATTTTCCACCTATCCCCTTCAAAATGGTCCTAGTATCTTGCTTTTTCTTTTACAAAATGGGAATAACAAGCAACTGGCGAATGAAAAATGTCATCATCAAAACATATTTGCGTTAACCTGTAATAAATTCTGAATTGTGGCTGTTATGGCAAAAAAGTGAGGGGGCACACTCCATTGGGTGTGACGCCACTGCGTAGGTGCTACAATACAAAGTCATGCATTCAAAATATTAAATGACCACAAACAGTTGGAAAACACATGATCTTTGATATTTTTTAGAATTAAGAAAATTAAGTGTGTACTTTAATATAATATGCAAATGAAACCCCTCAGGTGAAAGAAATAACAGTCTCTTCCCTACTCTCCACAATTAAAAAGAAGAAGATAATGCCCCATTTTCTTTTCATAGGCTTAAGAATGTGGGACATTACTTTTTGGGCAACCATACATCCAAAAAAGATACCTAGTTTTGGTTTTTGAACTTTTAACAACTTAGTACTTTCATTTTTAATTATTATTGTCTGTTGACATATTTCCTGGAAATCTATTCTGAAACAAAGATTTTTTCAGGGAGTATTTTGAAGACTGCAGAAATGACGACTGATTAATAATGGCTCCTAGAAAGCCAGAGTAAAAAATAAATTTTGACCTACACAACTCAAAAGCTTAAATTCAAAGCTATAAATAAAACATATTAGCACAGTTAAAGCCAGGGATTAGACTTAACCATGATATTATAGTGCTTAAAAGTAATACTCTAAATTTGATGGCATCATCTGCATAGATCGTCTTGATTTACAGTAATGACAGAACTTAAGTCATAAATTTTTTGTGGTCTTGAGTCAAAATCGATTGTAAAGTACCTAACAGAATGTTGACTCAGGGGATTAAGATTTAGTAAGCTTTCAGAGTCATGCTTTAGTACTGGCAATAATTTAGGAAGTCCAACAGGTCATCATTTCTTGAATGTGGATAGAATAAGAAAGCATTTCATGTAGAAGAGCTAACATAACCAGTGGGTGCAAGAACTCTTACACCCTTTTTGTTATACTACACCGAATGCAGCAGGATGCTGCAGAGATCTCCACTACAACAAATTAAAGACCATTTGCACAGGCCTTGGTGGTGGTGCCATTTGAGATCTCAGCTAGCACAAATTAAAGGCCGTTTACAGCTCTGGGGTCTCATTCATAAACGTTGCGTATGCACAAAATAATGCGTACACTAGTTTCTTAGCAAACTTTGGGATTTATAAAAAACTAACTTGACGTGAGAATGTGAAGTCCTCCAATTGGACTCGAGAAAAGCTTTCAAATTGATAACATCAGTTATCAATAAAATAAATCCAAACATAACCTTTCACGTTTTACATAAGAGTTCCCTGGAGTGCACACAAAAAAAATTATTTTGGATAAATAGCCAACAAACGGAGATATCCATTATAAATAAGACCCCATGGCTGTATTTTCTTCATAACCTTCATAAGTCTTCATAAGTCACGCACACTGACACACACAGGGACACATTTGCTTAACAAGTGAGTTTTTGGATGGTGGGAGAAATCAAAAGAACATGAGCTGGATTCAAACCAACGCACCAATGCTAATCACTAAGCCACCGTGCCGCCCGTGAGCTATATGTTAATGTATCTCTTCCAAAATATATAGCTAGTTCTGCATTTATTCTTTAATATTCATAATTTTCAAGACAAATAATTTTTGGATCATTATTAATGATCCAACAAAGGGGTCCTCCTAGTTCCCTGGGCTTAAATTATATTAAAATGTGTACTTACAGGCTTTTATGTCTATTGTTCTATTGTATCATAATTGCAGTGTGTATTTTTTTGCATATCTTAATTATTTCAGGAGCCATGTTTCAATATTAGTTTTTAGGGCAACACTACAGAATATGAGGTAAAAGTATGTTAAAAGAAAATACGGTATTTTAAATTTTTTTGTGTGTGTGACATTTAGTCTCTGGGACATGTCTAGGCAACCATTGGGACACACACTTCCAGAAGCTCAGGTCACACACAGTGTGGTTTGGTTTATGAGATCCCACTCAGGTGTGCGTTAACATTAATAGACAATAAAAGAGACTCTAAAAGGAGGACGGTGCAGACTGAAAAGTGAATTTTAGTTTTTAACCCAAAAAACGTGTTTTTGAATTTTGTTTTTGTTTAATTATTTAACTCCAAACACTGGCCATCTGCCTCCCTGAGTTGAATTACTCTGAGACTGCCCACGCCCCATGAAATAGATCAAAGGTGCTATTGCTTTTAGAAAGTGACAATGTAGCATGTCAGGGCTGGGGCTACATACATTTTCCATTTTTGCTGAATCAAAAGATAAAACTACACAGGCTACACAGCCACCGGAAATTTACCTGAATTTCTCCATCCAGGGCAACGATAAAATCACATTAGAAATTGATGGATATTATTATTATTATTATCATACCACAGTAGGATTTGTCTGTTATCAAAGAATTATGCAATTCCTCAATACGATTTATTTTTGTTTATTAGTTTCTAACAAAATCATTATTTTTTAATAATTTGCAATCAAACGTGCACCATGACATGCATTATACAAATGGAAATAGGACAGTTGTGCAGATCCTGCAAAACAAATAACGGCTGCTAGCTGGGTAGCTAGCACACTACTAACAGTTTCCCTGAAGTTTAGCTGTGAGTGGAGGTCCCCTAAAGGCTTTGATCGTTTTACTCAACTATGCATGGGTAAATGCAGGATGTCATTTTAGGGGGGAAACTCCAGGTATTTTTTGTTTAGCTAATAAGTTCATTTGTTTAGCTAATTATTAAATAATATTTTTGTTTAGCTAATTAAATTAATATCACTGTGAGGAAAAAAACAGATTAAAGTATCCAATTGGTGTTAATCAAATTGAAGCCACTGAAAAAAAAATGTTTCCAGGAAACACTTAATAAAGTCAGAAAACATGTTCTACTTCTTGGGGTGTTTTTTGGTAACCTTGAGCTTTTGCGATGTGATTCTCCTTCTGCTACTATTAGTTGGAACGTAGCTGTGTTGGAGGAGCCTGCCTACACTTTCACAGCTTTGTGGTTCTGGGGTATGTTTTGGGGATTACAATTACAAATTTGGATGAAAATATTTTTTTATGAATTAAAACAAAATATAATTAATTGTAAGCACTGGCTTAATTTTCCATTCCTGACAATTGCCTTTCCCAGTTTCTGACAGGGTCACTGTGGATCATTGTTATCATGTTCAGTCTCACCTTCGGCAGAATGACAACTTGCATTGGAAGGAGAGTCAATGGCACATGGCCTTTCAGGAAGGTGCAACACTTTACCTCACCCACCTGAGACTTGTTATGGTGCTGATGATAATGTTATCTAGCCCACTCTCCCAAGTTTCTGTGGTGTTGAATTCAGGGTAGGGACATTTTAAGCTCAGTATTGAAGCCAACCACCCCCTCGTTTCTTTCACTAGAATGCTCTTACAAAGTATATTTTAGAACGTTAATATTCCCCTTTGTACTCATAACATGGACTCTGACTCGCACCGAACTCTAATTGCCAGAGGCCATTAGTGTTAGTTTCAGACAAGGTTGTTTATCTTCCTGTTTAAAAGGAAATAGTCTCTGGCCTTTATTCTTCATCATTCTGTGGGCGCAGTGCACACAAGGTCACATGAGACCTTGTGACAAACAGCCCCCACCAACTCATCCCATTGTTTTCCCGCTAAAATTAGAAGGCAATATATAGTTTATTTCAATTATAGATTCAGATCTTAAATGGAATCTTTTATTACACGCTGCTGTTTTAATACTGAAAGAAGGGGCAATTGGGGGGAGATAACAGGCTGGCTCCGCTGTGGAGAACCTAACCGGCCAAATGACAGAGCCAAGGTGACGGAAAAAAGATTAAGTGGTGTCATTTAAATTAGCTGCACTGCAAGTCTCCGTGTGGCCATTGATGCGCCAGTGTGATTTTTTTCACATTGGGCTCTGGGCAGCATGGGGAACCTAATTGGAAAGGAAAGGTTAAATGTAAAGGAGAATTATTTAAAAAATAAAAGTTTGAAAGGTTTTGAATGAGCAAACAAATGTGTTTCATAAATATTACAAGATAGAACCTTCATTTGAGTTATTTTTTCATGAAATTATGATTAGTTTTTGGTCAAAAATTAATTTTCTTTCTCTCAAAAGTTACTTAATACTTGTTGATTAAGAAGACCAGATGTGTCACCCAAAGAATAAACACACTAGCTGAAAATAAATTGTGCAAATATCAGTTAAGTATAAAGAGAAATTTGGCTGGTCATCCTCTACTCAACACCCCATTTTTGTCTTTGGCCTGACTGATTTTATCTGTTAATTCATTATTTCTGCACCCAGTAGGGTGGTTTTCTGGTGTACTTTTCTGGCTGTGTGGTGACAGTGTGACGGTCTATGTTGATGCTGACACACTCAGTAAGAGGCTAGAGAGGAGTTTGTGCCCATTGCCACCGCAAGGTGTCAGAGAGACAGATTAGCTCTTAGATGGGGGAAATGAACAGGAGTTTTTCTTCCTATTGTACATTACGCTGAAATGTCACCTAGCAATGCTGACACCGGTCTTTCGCACAAACATATTGGATTCAGACAATTGTATGCCGGAGCAAAAACATACCCATGAAAAGTCATACATTTGCATGTGAAAAATACATGCAGCAGTAATTACTTTTTTATTGAATAACCTCTAGCTTCTGGAATCATGCTAACAGCCAAGATGGCAGTTTCAAGATGGCAGGCAATGATGGCAAAATGGTAATGCTGAAGTGATCTTCCAAAATTCAGAAGTGTCATTAGTGATGGGATGTGGAAAGATTGTGAAAAATGACAGTAGAAGCTACTAAAGGGGGCTCGAAATCCAGATATTCTAGGAACTTATTTTTCAAAATACTTCACTGACCACTTTCAACGGAAAGTTGACCACTCCACTTTCACCCATCCGACCACATGTCCCCCACTTACTTCTTCATCCACCCCCATCCTTGATCACACAGATTTCTCTGAATTCTCCCTGCTGTCAGTTTTTAGAGGTCCTACAACTCCTGCAGGAACACCGACTCCCCCCCCCCTTCCCACTTGACCCTCTCCCGTCTCCACTGCTCTAGACTATTGCACCTGGCATCATCCCGCACCTCACAGCCTCACTTAACTCTTCTCTGTCCACTGGCTGCTTCCCTACTCCTTTCAAACAGGTCAGAGTCACACCCCTACTCAAGAAACCTTAATTGGACCCCACTGCACTAAATAATAACAGACTGGTTTCCCTAGTCCCTTTTCTATTCAAAACCCTTGAACGTGCTGCTGCTATCCAACTCTCTCTCTTCCTCTCTCATGATCTCCTGGACCCTCATCGATCTGGCTTCAAAGATAAACACTCAACGGAAACGGTCCTCTGCTCTGTTAGCGGATCACTACCCTCTGTGAGAACGAAGGGCATCTCATCTGTCCTACTCCTTCTAGACCTCTCCACTGCTTTTGACACTGTCAATCAACAGACTCATCTCTACACTGTCTGAGATAGGAGTCTCAAGCACTGCGCTGAGCTGGTTTGCTGGAGACATGCTGTCGCTGCTCGTATCTTACTATTGGAGTCCCTCAGGGTTCAGTTCTGGGCCCCCTTCTCTTCTCTTTATACATGAAATCTCTAGGCAAAGTAATCTCTGCTCATGGCTTTTCATATCAGTGCTGTGCTGATAACACTTAACTCGTCTCTCAATTCTCCCCACATCTCCGCCTGCCTCCGTAATGTATCCACGTGGATGTCTGATCACCAGCTCAAGCTCAACGTGGCCAAAACGGATCTGCTATACCTCCCTGCCAAGTACACTCCTTTCCATGATGTCTGCACCACAGTCTCATGAAGCTGCACAGTCAAGAATCTTGGAGTCACCCTGGACCATGACCTGTCCATCAAGGAACACGCTGCTCCAGTGACTTGATCCTGCAGATTCATCCTCAGCAACATCAGGAGGATCCGTCCTTTCCTAACCGAACAATCCACACAGCTCCTGGTCTCTTCTGGCATGGCTGCCAGCTTCATTGATCAGACCTCTCCAGCTAATTCAGAATTCTGCTGCTCGGGTGGTCTTCAATCAAAGGAAGTTCACTCATGCCACCCCCCTCCTCATCAAACTCCACTAACTCCCTGCTGCTGCTCGGATCCACCACAAGATCACTCAACAAACTATCACCAGATCAGCTCCTTGCTACCTCTGCATGCTAATCTCAGCATACAACCCCACCAGGTCCATGCAATCCTCCACTGCCAAGCATGTTTATTGATGTTATCTCTTTGCAGCATTAGTCTTACACCTGCTCTCAGTCATTGTCAATAGAGCAAGATAGCTCAGTTTTGTATTGCACTTGAACCCTAAAAATACAGCAGTTTTGTATGTTGCTCTGGATAAGAGCGTCTGCTAAATGCCAAAAATGTAAATGTAAATGTAAAATGTTGAACCTTTTTATACTCCAATGCATAATATAAATTTATGTATAAGCACAGTCTTTCCTGCCAAGAGTTGAGTGGCTTGTTAAAAATGTCCTCATTCTTTGAGGGGAGGAGACTTTGAGACTGTGCTCAGTAACAGACATAAAATAAACTTACAGTAACTTTCATACTTGAAACTCTGGGTTTTTTTTTTTTAAACAGTGTTTTTTTAAACTTTTGTAGTTTCTTGAGGTTGCATGATTTTTGAAAGCCCTAAAGAGAGTTATCAGCAATTTTTTATAGAAGGAACTTTATGTGGTGTTGATGCACCAACTGAACACAACTTGACATGGAACTTGTTCTGATTTCATTATGACCATGAAATTGGTCGCAGACTATAGAAACAAGCTGTTGAACAAGAGAGCAGTCTGGGGGTTTTTTAAAGCTTTTCCTTCTCATTATCATCCCTTTAAAAAATACCTTTAGGCACCACATACTTGAATAAATCAGTCATGATGTTTCCCAGGATCCTGATAGGTATGCCCCACTTTATTCTCTGTCTCATTGGTCTCGTCAGCATCTTCTGAAACCTTTCAGTTCTCCATACCACTCTGCTTTTCTACAACATCCGTGGCCCATGTAATTGGATTTTGAATGCACCCGAGAGAAGCATTAATCTGCATTGTAATGTTGTAGCAACTTGTTTTGCTGACACCACTTTTTTGGCGTATAACACTTAAGCCCTGTTGATGGAATGTGTGAATGTGATGCAGGGCGTTCTCATCTGGCTAGGGTGGACCTACAAATATAATGTCAGTTGTAGACACACACAGCAGTGGCAACACACACACACACACACACACACACACACACACACATCCAGCTTTGGCGATTTACACACACACACACACACACACAGAGACGCACAAAGTGGTGACACAAAGGGGCTGAACATGCACACCATGTGGATTTAGTTTACCTTAAAGGCTCTGTTTAGGCACATCTGCTAGGTAGATTTGAGTATGATGAACACCTGTGTCTTACAGATACACCAACAGGGGAATATATGGATTTATGAGTCCATTTTTACAGAATTTTACTAACAAGCATTCAGAAAATTCAATCTTATTTTGGATGTCTACTAGTACCAGTGTCATCAGGGGGGACATGTGTTGAACCTCTTGTGTGAGCTACATGGCCTTTTGTATATAAAATGACGTCATCAGAGATCAGGGGTCGTAGCTTTGACACAATTGGCAATTCCATATAAAGTACCTTAACATTTCAACTCTCATGACTCGTGATAAAGTGAAAGCTATTGGTTAATAGTTACGCATTCCCTTTGAGAAAATAATTAATACTAGCAGCACACACTACTGACACTGAGCAATAAAAAAAGACTTTGAGTTGTTACTGGCATTTAACTGCATTCCCATGCAACTTCAGATTGGCCCCCTGTAGCCCATTACATGTGGCTTTATGTGAAGCCAGTAAACTTCCCCAGAGACCTTACACAAACCCTTTCTCAAGGTTTAATTTCAAACACATTGGACTTTGGAAAAAAAATATAAACTGTTTTCTCGATCTATTTTAAAATATAGCTTTTTTTAAAGCTATATATATATATTTTTTTTTAAAGCCTAAGTTTGTGTTTCTTACTCAGTGCCCCCAGAAAGCAATCAAGGCTCTGTACACAGCTGGTCTTACAAAACATCTGTGGTTTCTTAAATTGCTACAAAATGATTTCATTGCTCCATGCATCTAACTCCCAACTGACACAATATCACCAGTTAAACCCAGAAAATAGTGGTGGTTCTATTTTTTTTAAAAATTGCATATGTAAACCAATATTCAAGGTTCCGCTGCTGTTCTCTGCTTACACCCAGCCCTTCCTACATCTTAGTCAGTCTACTACACTGTCATTGACAGCCTAGAAGGCAACACTGTGATGGCACTAAGTGAACCACTGAAAGTACTGTTTTCCACTGATTTTACCCACAATTTGTCCATGTGCAGGAGGATGTTCGGAGCACTGTATACAAAACTGACCATATCCATTAAGAAATTGTTCATTTTTTTATATGTGCACTAAAGAAGTCACTTAAGATCCAGGGTCAATCCTTTATATTGAGGATTCCGGCTGTATATTGAAATAGAACCATCTGCACTGCTTTGCTGATACTGCTCTGGGTATCGACTCAATAAAAATGTTACTGCAGGTAGTAAAAGGCTTTTAAACAAACACATTGCATCATTCACAGTTTTTGACAATGATTCCACATCTAATTACTATAACCCTTCAAAAACCATAGGCCGGATGGTCAGGAGCATTAAAGTACACTTGGACTCTGTAAGTTTAAAACAGCCTTACAGCAATATCTGCTGCTTCATATTTCTAGGAAGAGGAAATATTTGTGTAACTCAGAAACTAATGCTGTCCTAATAGGAGCCCTAGAGGAATAGACAGGTCACATGGGGGGATTCATCAAGCTTCTGATGCACTGTGAAACATGTCTGCCAGTCCTGCTCCAGATAAATACAGGAATGAACAAACATTGCTCTGATTGGCATATGATCTGTCATTTCTTTTCATCTCCGCCTCTCCAGTGTGTGCTGCCCCATAGGAGACGGCCACAGAGAGCACTCCCTGCCTTGCAGAGATGCAGCACACACACAACACTGGCTTTTGTCTTCCAAGGACAACCTTGTGCAGAGAGTATGTCTACCTTCTGAAAGAACCTTT
Organism: Hiodon alosoides; assembly: GCA_025775065.1. Taxonomy (NCBI): domain Eukaryota; kingdom Metazoa; phylum Chordata; class Actinopteri; order Hiodontiformes; family Hiodontidae; genus Hiodon; species Hiodon alosoides. Next base: position 18,284 of record JAOYSI010009574.1, on the reverse strand, counting down.
GAAATGTAACTACCTAGCAGAGGAGTGGAAGAGCTCAGCTTTTCACCAGTTAAGATTAAATAGGGATTGACTGTTAATAACACAGAGATTAACTTGCTGATCCATTTTTTGGTTTCACCAAATTAATACCACATACATTATTGGCCAATTTAAGTGATTTATTTGACTCTGAATGCAGGCAGGTGAGGGAAGAAAATAAAAAGGCCATGGGAATCGTCTTTGTCTGTGTTCCATCAAGGCCTTGCAGCACTCACTGCTGGTGCTAGCTGCTCTTGTATGTGGGTTCACTTCAGACTTTGTTTACAAGGCAGATTTGTGAGCTGCCAACCAGTCACGCATTCCCACCAATAGACAGCCTATAGTACATAAACACCCTTTATATTGTATTTAGTTTTTGGTTACTCATTTACTATAATCAACCCAACTCAGACACATAATTTAACATTTTAGCAAGTGGCTATTTGTACTTTTTTAAAATTTGTGCCCAATTTTAATCACCAATCTTTATTTCAAAATATCATATTTCAACAGAATATTTAGTTCTATAGTTATGTACAATTTTGATTAAAATAATTAAAATATTATGGGACATCTAAATTTAAAAAACAACTGAAGCAATAATCGAAAACTTAATATTGGCAACCCAATTTACAGCTCCCTCCATATTTGTTTTAAACTATTCGGGAATATTTAATTTTAGTTCAGACACAGTTAAGCTTATTTTCAGTAAACAAAAAAACAACTCAGAAAAGACCTATCAGTTTTTTGTACATCATACTGAGGCTTCCAGTCAAGAACACAGATTTTGTGTTTACTTAACTGCTTCTCTGTTGATGCTGATGCACGTTTGGAATGCTGGAATGTCAATTTGCAATTTGCAAGACTTGCATACCTCCTCTTATCTAGAGTTGTTCCATCTGCTTTATTATAAAATTAGATACTTTTGCAGGATACAGAGCTTTCCGAAACATCTAAAGCTATGCACTATGTCAAGTCCATCTTTTCTATTCTCCTGTTTTTCCTTCATGCCTCCTTCATTAAGTAGAAAATAGCGGGCTGACCTTGTTCCAATTGCAATTGAAACAAACAATAATGATTTATGTATAGACACATGGCCCCCTCGACACTACAGCGGAATCGTGGCAAACAATTAAACTCCATGTCTGCATGCTGACAGACAGTTTGTTTACCCATCCTGTTTGAGCAAATTAGGATAGGAAAGCCAATATGAATGACAGCTTGCTGACCTATTGCGCTGTTCTGCCTTAATGAGAATCCCCCTGACACTCCCACTCAGGCCTTGCAAGCTGCTGTTCACAAGCTGCCAAGACCCAAAGAGAGTGAGGAGGCTGCAGCGCAACCACAGCGATTGTCTCCTTTCCAGCACCCAGAAAAGCTGTCACATTATACTGGAAGAATGAGAAATAATCAAAAATGCTTCCAAAGCACTGTGTTTTGCTCTGATAAAAGCAAAAAGTAAGATATATCCCACACGATTGGATATGGAAGATGAAAGAAAGATTTTCTAGTATTTAGTAGGCATGGGCTTGAGTACTCAATTGTCAAGTACTCAAATGAATGACAAACTCAATCATGAAAACAGGACTCAAAAGTATTCAAATTATTGAGAAATACTTGATCATAAAATAGTAATCAAAACTAAATATATTAAGTAAGGCAATATCCCTAGGTTTAAGACTTTTTCCAGATATGGTGAAAGCTGGGGCATCAATAAATAAAAACACAAGCACCAAAACCAGCTAGTGGAAACCTTATTCTCTCTGGACCGAGGTGTCAACAAATACATTCGTTCCCCAGTGAAGAGAACAGCCTTTGTGATTGACATGTGTCTAATGGCTGTGGCTTTCATTTTCTCACAAGTCCACTTCAAGATTAAATCTCAAATTAACCACCGCCCTGCACACCGAGGACAGCATGGATGTCTTCTTCAAAAGCCTATTGTCAGTTTTTCTGATACTGAATTCCCAGCCAACCAAGTTCTATACCCTCTGTATGTTATTTGTTTCCCTGTGATAAGATAAAACACCAGGCTGAATGGCTAGTTTGGTTGGAAATCAAAGCTTGTCACAAAGTGACTGCTGAAACACCCCCAACCTTAAGCCAGGAGACTGGCTGGTCATCTTTTTCTTAACAAAACCAAATCATTTTGAAAGAACCCCTCATTGAGAAAGAAATCATTAGGGGATAAGGGATTCCATCCACTGTAAGAATTAGGGTAAGTAGGTAAAAACAAGTGTGTTATTTGCTGAACAAGATGCTGCTTTGTGAGTTAGTCCATGCCATGTGTTTTTATCGCCACACTGCCACGTCACACCATCCATCAGTGACCGGAGCTGACCCATACTCTTCACCTATTTCTCCACCTCAGAAGACGTGACTAGTTAGCATTTAACTGCCACCTGAGAAGCCTGTTGTGACAGAGGAGAAATAACCATCTTCCCAGCACCTCTTGACAGACGCTTTGAGGAGAGCAATGACTTTAATACTATGACCGCCAGGTCAATTCGTCTGCCAGACACTATTGAATGGCCATGGTCATTATATTTTGCCATGCAGCAAACACATATTGGCTCACTCAGTTAGCAGGTATTTGGAGTGGACATTTGGATGCATGGGGCCGTTTGTAGAAACCTGGACTCCTGGACATATATATTTTTGTCTCACCCATCACCCACAGGATAGGCAGAAACAGCCCTCATGCTGATAAATATGTTGATAAAAATATGCTGTTTCAGATTTCTTTCCTTGATTTATTGTAGTTGAGTATAAATGATAAGACATCCATCAAATTAAAACCCACCAACATTTACAGAACATGAAATCTGATATAGAAAATGATGGGGATTCTGGGTTAGGGTTATGGCGATGGTGGTTTTTAACACATAGGATGTGATCAGAAATTGATTTTAGCCAATATATTCTTTCACTTATGACTTTTTCCATGTGATCCACACTGTTGGCTTAAGTGCATTTCTGTATCATGGATTACGGCTACATAATTAGTGTTCATTTTCCTATCCATTCATTTACATGTGAGAAAAGGCTGTTTCCAATGAGAGAGTTCAAATTAATCAAACTTTCACCTCCGAATTTAAAACTAAAACCACCTGCAATTTCAGCCCAATTGACCCAGTCCCTCACTGGCCTTAACCAAATAAGGATCCACACATCTGAAATCCTGCCTGGTTGGTTAAAATGTAGAGCTGCTTTGCATAAGCCCCCCCTCTGCACTCTGTCTATCACAGACAAATGCTTTCTAATGAGGCATGCTGGTGTGATCTTCAGTTTTGTTTTACGGTTTGTGTTCACATTGTATCAATTGATTTAGAATGAAATATACTCCAGAAAACAATTCACAACACAAGAGTCAGAAATAACCTGATAGAATCCAAATCAAACTCATGAAGTGTATGTATATGTTAACCCAAGACCTGTGAGCCTTTCCATCTGAACCTCAAGCAACGTGCTTAAGTCATTTTCCTTGGCTTTTAATTTGGTGCTAATTCGCTTAAAATTTTCGGACAGGACAATTTCAACAGGGATGAAAAAGGCCTTTGGGACCCAAAGGGCCCTTCCTGGGAGAGAGGTGTGGGCCCTACCTGGATTGTGGGCGGGGAGCGGTGCTTGCGGGTTGTGGTAGTTGACATGGTGGTGGTGGTCTCGATGAAGGTGGTGGACATCTCGGGTGGGAGGGAGGTGGTGGTAGCCGAGCCCAGGACCGAAGGCACGTCACCCACCAGTCGCACACTTCCGTTCACCTTGATGTTTGGGTTTCCCTCCACCACCATTGTGAGAACCTTCAGCCCATTGTAGTATAGGCCTGACAGCTGACCCTGGAACGGCCGACCGCGGTCATTTCCACCAATCGTGATGGTGGCCTGCGTATTGAAGATTGTCAACTGACGACCTAAAATGGAAACCAGAAGAAAGTAATTGAATTCACAAAATTGGATCTGTGGTTTGATTTGCTTTTATTGAAGAAGCTTAATGTGGTAGTCCCTGTATGTGAGTTAATGGAATGCTCTGACAGTGTACAGTGAAGTGAAATAAATTTTTTGATTCCAAAAGACTAAGTTTTGAACTCTTTAGTTCTTATATTTATTTTCTATTACATTGGGACCTTTGGACTGAGAAGGTTAATAGTTCACTGTTCAGTGTAATAGAGACAAAAAAGATACTATACCTGCAACTCTGAAATGAAAAGCAGCAAAATGAATGGATTGTTGCAAAAATACAGGAGTTTATAATATATATTTGTAATATCTTTTTAAAATAAATGATGGGTCAAATGCATGAAGATTTGGTTTGTTGTCCCTGTTAAGATATAAATCAAAAGTAACTTTATATAGATCAGGGTTACTCAATTGCTTAACTCTGGTCTGGGTCAGAAACAAATCATAAAATTGTCAGATCCAAGTTTCAGTGTAAAAAAAATGGATGATCATATTCTTAAAATAGCAGTGAGTTGTAAGTTTCTTCAAAGTGTTCCAATACGCTTCCAATGTGCAACGTGAACATACGTGTCCCGGAGACTGGTGATGATCTATGCAAAGAAGAAGCCAGAAAACAGGCCCCTCAGCTAAGTGGTATTTTCCCCTGGGAGTTAGTGGACTTCTCAAAACAACCTTCACCTGGTTGGCAATTTGGGTGAGCGGACCTCAGAGATACATCATTGAGTACCCATGATCTAGAAGATATGTTTCTGGGAAAATAATTGACAAGATGAAAATGAACAATTGAAAAGACTGTGGTCGAATCAAGGTTAATTGCATTAAATAAACTTTTGTTTAAGAGTTTTGTTTTAAGTGTCTAATTCTACTAAATACAGTAATGTAAAGTGTGATTCGCAGGTAGTCAAAATTTTAATTTGGTCCTAGTCTTGTGTTCAAAATTGTAAATAACAGACTGACACCTTTTAATCAAATTGCCCTTTGATTTTGAATGTGCTGAAACTTAACACAAAAGTATGCTTCTCAACTTCCTTTAGGAACTTCCTTCAACTCCACGTACAATTATTATTTATTTTTTTTATCACACAGGACCTGACTCAAACCTCACTTTGCAGTTTGGTTTTCATTATATTTTTATTGTTAAATTGCACTCTAAAAAGTGTGCGCTTTATTATGTCTTCAACAGGACTGTAATTTATAACAAAATCAAGCCTAACAAAGTCACTGTTTCCCTTGAACGTGTTATTCAAAGTTATTTCCAAACTGCAAAGAGGAAATAATTAACTTATAATATAATATCTTATATGGTAATACAGTGCATACAAACATACAAAAAATTAGCATGTTGATTCATGCATGTAGCATCTCTAATGGGATTTGATTCTGACTTTGTGTTACAGACATAGACTGTTAAAGGGACTTATCTACTTAAAGAGTTTTAGTAATGATCTTTAACTGTGTTTTATTGCTATGTTTACCCATCAATTGTATTCATACAGAATTATCTGCCCCCTTTAATAGTAATATACTAAAACTTGTGCAGACTAGAATCCACTTTGCCCTCAGGGTAATATTACTTTAGTCTGCTTTATTTCAGGTTATTACTTTTTTATTTCTTATTTATTAAAATAAAATAAAAAAATTAGGCAGGCTATAGAAATATAGAATAATAATTATTCAGTACATAATTATTTATATACATATGCAAGTCTAATATATTGTTTGTGCATATTTTGTGGCTAGAAAATGTAGCAGAACAATTCTAGTCCCTTTAACTGAATTTAATGAGGATGGCCTATAATGTGGTTACAATAACACATGGAAGTGCAATGCAAATTACAGGAATAAAATCAAAACAACTAATGTTTGCGAATAAAGAAACATTTTAATTGGCTGACACTTTTTTTTCTGCAGACTTGATTTATATTTATATACGTAGATAAAACAGTTATTAAAATAATATTAAATGGAAAAAAGCAAAATAAAAGTTTGCGTTTTAAAATTTAATGAAGGTTACCTTTCTCCTGTAGCCATTCTTCTACCGGCCGGGTATATTTGAACGGGATTTTCTTATTAGCCATTTGATAGCGCTCAATATCACTGCTGCCTTTAAAGTTTAAAAAACAGCTTGAAACAGTCAGCAATGACCACAATCATTATCAACAAATTCAGTTTAAACATTGCCTTTTGTTTTTGTTTATTTGCTGGGAAAATGTTAAACCATTTTTAGGAAGTTTGTATTTATCATTTTTATTTAAAGCTGAAAGGTTGGTTAAAATTTTATCGCATAGCAGTGTAATCAAACAAATAAATTTTACAATTAATATTTCATAATACAATATGGTTCAATATGGTTCCATATCTGTTCATAAACATATTAGTCAAAATTAATTTATAAGAAAATTTATAAATATTAGACTGAATGGTTTGGTCTTCAGATTATGCCTAAATATTGCATATTTTTTATTTTTGTATTTCTAAAACCTTATTTAAAGTACATTATTTGGCTCTATATGGTAAAAAATTCCAGGATACACTGTAAAACAGATTTGTAATCCAAAGAGACCTCCACTGGACAGCACAGGTATTCCAATGAACAGAGAATAGGGTCAGCCTAAACCAATCCCAGTGAGCCAGGGTTTGACCCTCTGATCCCAGCATGGAGAATTATAGAGAATGTGTTGAGACTGGTGAGAGTAATAGGAAAGGTGTTCAATGGACACAGGCTAGGTTCAGTGGACACTGTAAACATTGGGTTCTGTGGACACTTCTAACATCCTGAGTGTTACAGTAAGTACTATGTACATATTGGGTTATCCGCAGTACAAAAGGGACCTTGAGAAAGGGTAGTGAGTGTAATGTGGGCCAGAGAGGCTTGTTGGTTGACAGATGGGGCTGTTGGGACACTTGTGTGAAGCGATGAAAGACAGATAGCTGCCAGTATGAGTAGGCACTGAAAGACCACAAAAGATGGCCTTCTCTCAGCATGCTGCCACTCTGCTTCCACAACCACACAAACATGCCCTTCTTAAGAACCAGTTCAAGAATACTTTTCTAAGTTTGAGTTTGGAGAGAGCCCACGATACCAGAGCAGGTACGAAGGGTTTTGCAGACACCGGAGACAAAAGTAGAAGCAGCACTGTAAGCCGGGTAGACCATCTGACCTCACCCAAATATCTGTTACTGTTTCAGTTTTATGACCAAACGATTCAAAATTATCACTTTACACAACAGAGTATTTAAGCATTTTTGTGGAGGGGCGAGGGGGTAGAGTACAATGTATGAATATTAAACCATACATTCACATGAATTACGGAGTAGGAGTGGGGAAGATGTAAATTGCTTAGAAAACTGGCAGGTTGGTGGGAACCAAAAGCAGACATTCCCGGAGGAAGAGCAGGTTGCTACAAAGGGTCATGGGAAACAGATTGGACAGAACTGACATCTGTAACATTGGTAACCCAACCTAAACCTACACGAGGTCAGAAAACAGGAACTGACTACAGTAGAAAACAGGGATTGATTAGTGGAAAGCATTTGCCTTCTCTGAGCATAATGTGAAAAAAATGAAACCTTTTGAAGACAGACTGAAATAATTAAAAACCTTTAGAATTTTCATTTTATTTCTATATTTCTTAATGAAGGGTGAACGAGACCGTGTCTATGTATTTTCCTAAGCTGATTGTGTGCACAATAAATGTGTGTATAAATGTGCGCATGTGTACATGTTTGTGTAAGGGGGTAAGAGAGAAACCTTTAAGTGCAAATCTTTTTATCTTTCTGTTGTTTCAGATTAAGTTTTTTGTCTGAGAGACCCCAAAAAAAGTGTGTTTGTGTGTAAGCCTTGGGAAAAGTTTCTGACTGGATGAGATTAAGGAGGTACGGTGTGCCTGTCTGCAGGCGATGGCCTTCATCAGAATGTCAGGAGGTAGATCCCTTCCTGCCTGTGACATCTTAGTTAAACATAGAATGTCACAGTGGGTGTGTCTTGAATCACCCAGAAGAACTTTAAGTTGTCAAATCAAAGATTGAGGCACCAATCAGATTACAGCCTGCAGAGAGTAAAGACAGGAGGGGTCATCAGAGAAGTCAGGCCTGATTGCTCTTCACAATAGACCATCTATATATGGAAGCATGGCTGGAAGAGGCCAGATTGTATTGCCTTTTCTACCAAAAGCCTACTTAGTCATATTTTGTGCAGTTCAGCAAAGTAAATGTTTAGGTTACTCCAGTCCTCCCTCTAAGCCTTAAAGAAAAAGAAAAAAACTCTATTATGAAATCATCCCAACCAGTATTGTGACTCAGCCTATCAAGCTTAAATCGAAACCACCTTGCCTAGCGATGAAATGCTTTTAATTTGTGCTTGTCACATGGAATATTACGGAATCTTTTTTTTCTCACAGGCCGGGCGAGAGTCTGGTGGTCATATAGCTAGTGATGTGGATTTATCACAGGCAGGGCAAGTATCATTATGCTGATGTGGCTGCTGATGTGTATTTCTCACAGGCAGGTGAGAGTGTTTGTGGTGAGATGGCTGGTGAAGTGTGTTTCCCACAGAGAGGACGAGAGTGCATATGGTGATGTGGGTTTCTCACAGGCAGGAGATGAGAATGTGTGTGGTGATGTGGGTTTCTTACAGGTAGGGCGAGAGCGTGTGGTGATTTGGCTGGTGATATGAGTTTCACATAGAGAGGGCAAGAGTAGTGATATTGGATTCTCACAGACAGGGTGAGAGCGCACATAGTGATATGGCTGCTGATGTAGGTTTCTCACAGACAGGGCAAGAGTGGGTGTGATGAAGAGAGTTTCTCACAGGCAGGGCGAGAGTGTATGTGGTGACATGGCCAGTGATGTGGGTATCTCACAGAGAGGACTAGAGTACATGTGATAATGTGGCTGGTGAAGTGCATTTCTTACTGGCAGAGCTAGAGTGCATGTGGTGATGTGGGATTCTCACAGGTGGGGTGAGAGTGTGGAGGTGAAGTGTGTTACTCACAGGCAGGGCGAGAGTGTGTGTGGCGATATGACTAGTGATATGGGTTTCTTGCAGAGAGGACGAGAGAATGTGTGGTGATGCGGCTGGTAAAGTGTGTTTCTCACAGGCAGGGCGAGAGTGTACATGGTGATATGGGTGGTAAAGTGTGTTTCTCACAGGCAGGGCAAGAGTGTGTTTGGTTTTGCAGTTTTCTCACAGGCAGGGAGAGAGTGTACGTGATGATATGGCTGGTAAAGCGTGTGTCTCACAGGGAGGTTGAGAGTGCGTGTGGTGATTTGGGTTTCTTACAGGCACCGGCGAAATGTGTGTGGTGATATATCTAGTGATGTTGCTTTCTCACAAAAAGGGCTAGAGTGTGTGTGGTGAAATGGCAGGCAAGTGTGTTCCTTACAGGTAGGGTGAGAGTGCGACTGTGACATCTGGCTCACTGTTTGATCGACGGAAAGCAGACAGTGAGACTGCAATGTCTGGCTCACAGTTTGATGGACAGAGAGCAGACAGTGAGTCTGCGACGTCTGGTTCCCAGTTTGATGACCAGAGCATGCACAGTGAGACTGCAACATCTGGTTCCCAATTTGATGGACAGTGCATGCACAGCACACATCTGCAGCCTTTTTGTCTGATCACATCCTCCGCGACCGTCTCCGCTCCGTGATGCTGACTGCTCGACGGCCCCAGGCTGTTCCATAACAGCCAAAAACGTTCAAAAGAACCTACTCAATTCTGCGTCGGCAGTGTTCCTTTCCAATGACATGAGGAGAAATGTATATATTGTATGGCTGCTAAATGAACAGGCGGCCTTATTCATATTAGACAAAGAGATATTACACCTAGAGCACCTGGGAAGCACTAGTTTTGGATCTTTAATAGCAATCACCTGCACCAGGCCCTGTGAGATCTGTTCACATTATTACCAGCAGGCTTGCCTACCTAGCCACGTGGCTGAGGCTTCCAAATATGTTTGTGAGAAGGTACTTAAACGGGTTGTTATCTCATTTTCATATCTTTCAGGAATCATCTGCTGTTTGGTATTTTTTTCTTTTTGCTAGCCCTGAAAAAGTTGGCATGGTGTTTCCTGAACCTCAAGTAACTTGATTCATTTCAATCAAGTGTCTAATTCAGATATCATAACATTTTCTTAGTATAAAAAATATAATTCTAAAGATCTAAATACTTCCACCACTGGGAAAATATTTTTGAAATTGTGCAAAATGTATCTGTGATTTACTTTTGAACAGAGAGAGTCGTTTGTTCATGTTTATTCATTAAAAATGAACAAATATATGTTGCACAACAAAGGTTTGCATCTTGGTTTTCCGACTGTACTCTTGCTGTTTCACTGGTTCCTCCTTGGGAACCAGGGTCTGCCTTGTCAGTCATATGGCAGGCTCTGGGGTAGCATAATAATATAACCTATTCTCTGCCTCTTCTGTCGTCAGAGTAGCCTTAGAGAGCAAGACATAGCCCAACAAGTCACAGCAGAGCACTAAAAGGGGTGACCATACGTGTGCGCGCACACACACTTACACACACACATACTTATTTTGAGTCATGTTGCCTTTCCATTTCATATCTTGTGTTTGGAAGGAAAATAATGCTGTGTAAACATGAAACTGCAAACAATACAATATTTCTCAATATATTGAACTGAGAGGCATGGGAAGAAGCTAAATTATTTCTAACAACATCCATGTTCTGAAGTGAATGTTGTTTTTCAGGAAGTGCTTACAAGGTTTTGAATGCAGTGTTCCATTTTGCATAGATTTTTAAGTTTTGAAGAAGTAGCAGACCTTAGTTTTGTACTAATAGCTAAAACAATAGTGTGATAGAAGAGACATATGTTAAACTGAGTAAAAACAGTAAACTATTTAACTAATACTGTATTTCTAATACACAGAGACTGTGACAGAGCATTGGGGTAGTTAAAACAGAATCAAGAACATTTTTGTCACCATACGTATGTCCACAGGTTATTCGCTGTGACCCAGTTTCCATTCTTTTGTACATCGCCTCGCTTAAGAATTCATTTAGAACTCATTTTAAATGCCTGTGCCACAGTTAATTGGGAGCTGTCAATTATCTCAAACCTCTGCTTCACTGCAGCACACCAATTAGCTAATACAATTTACAGGTACCTGTATCTCATTCCCACACCAGCTGCTGTTCCACGTTGCAGCAAATCTTCAGAGCTACTGCCAAAGGCACCGTCAAGGACAACACTCTGTCTTTATTCATCCACAACTCTGTTATTCTTCCCATTTTGATAGCTATTCCTAAATGCAGTGACCTAATGAGGCCGGCAAGCACATTATCAAAATTATTGTATGGCTTGTTTGTGTGAAAAGACAAGAGTGTTTCACCCAGAATTCTTCCTGCAGCACTAATGCAGGGCCAAGCTGTTGGTGGGTCTACAAACAACTTCTTCCTTGTGGCCTAAACTGTAAAAGATCATACATTTCCCACATGCTTTCTAAACAAAAGGCATCTACAGTTTGTTCTCCACCTACAGAAAACTGTAGCCCTGTCTGTGTGATGGAAAGTGAATTTGTTTAATTTACTGCTAGGACATAGAGGATCTGACCACAATGTTGTGTGGGGAATACATTATGTTGAAAACATCCTTGAGCATGGATTGGTTGTTGTATTTAAATAATTTATCCTCGTATCCTACTGTCCGGTGCACTCACAGCATCTTTTACTGAGTGTAAGGACTAGGCCCTGATTTGTCTTAAGACCACCAAGGTTACTTGTCCGGTTTGGTATATCTCTTCAGTGGAAATTGGAAGAGAAAAATTGTCAACAATAAATGCTGATGAAAATTCAGAGGAGCTGAGACCAGTTGTTGAAGGGTTCCAGTCTATTCATTCAAAATATGATAGCTGGTGGCTCTTTTATTGATTTATATATATATATTTGTTTTCTTCTAATTAACAAATGGTGAATTCAAGTTCTTCAGTGATTAATAACTATAAACCCTACATGTGTTTGACATGTATGCCCTGTTTTAGCAGGTTGTCAGGTCTGAGTGCGATTAGAGAAAAAACAGAATCCAGGAGGCTGGAGCAATGACAACACAGCGTGTAAAAACCTGACTTCTTTTCAGTCCTATTTCCTTAAACTAGAGCAGTCAGTCACTAGTGAAAGCAACATTAACTTTAATTCTAACATTGCAATGTTCACCTTGGGAGCTGTCTAATGAAAAGAAATTGATATATGTTTTTATGTACTCAAATAATGGATGAATGTAGAAATTGTAAGCTCTGTAAGCTTTGGATAAAAGCATGTGCTAGGCAACTAAATTGTAAGTTGTAACTCACTAGTAGGGTAAAGTTCCAACCCCAGTACAGTATGGATTCTGCCTTTTGAACAGAAGGTTTAGTCCCATCAGACATGGTTGTGGTTGTATAGATGACCCAGAAGTGCCTTTAACAACTGAGCCATTTGGTGGCCACATGAGGGTGATTAATTGGTAAGGCCAAAGATAGCTCAGAGAGACTTATCCCGTATAAATACAGGACAAATGTGGTTGATGTGTGGCTCAGTCAGTAAAGGCACTTGACCAAACACAAGTTTGAATGTGGATGATGTCAATGCCAACCGTGACTGGGAGGATTGTGACTTCCTAGGACCGCCATTTAGGTCATTTTCTTTGCCTTTGGCTTCGTGCCAGTCCTATTCATTCAAAATGTCTCTCTTCCAAACATCTTGGGGTTAACTAATCCAAGGAGTGCACTTTAAAGTTCCTCCCATCTTGCACTCTCTTTACCTGTCAATGACAGCATTTTAAACATTGACAGAAAATGTTTCCCTTATCTTTACCTTATAAAGGTCTTTTCAATCCTCTTTTTTATTACTTAAAAAAAAAAATTACATTTACAATTTGATTGGTTGCTTTGTGAACAGAGCACCCCATTTGCAGACAAGCCATTCTGTCTACATTTATGTTATTCAAACATCATCTTTATAAGGGAGGATGCCCTTCCAACTGCAAATGTAATGGAACAGATATCATACATTTGTCATAAATGTACTGCATCTACTACAACACATTAGAGGAAAACCAGCCTTTTCATACTAATTTTGCAAAAAAACACTGAGCAACTCTGAGCCAAATACAAGGCTAATTATATATGTTATATGCCTTATGTTCTGATACATCAGTGAATAGATACATACAAAAATACATTTATTGGTGAGAATACTAGACTCTCAATGCAACAGTGAACACTCATCTCTATTCTAATCTCTAACATGCTCATCTCAGCTCATTCACTTTACTTATTACTTGGCATTGTGAATTGTATAACTGAAATGCTAACATGCAGAACATATCAGCTTCTCAGCTGGGAATCCCAAATATCCTGTGGTCACGTTTGAATGTAAGTAATTTAACAAATTCACAGCAATTAGATTTGTGTAATAAAATAATTTATGCAATGTTTGTTAAATTTCAATATGAGGATTAAAAAGAAAACAGCTGGTGTCAGTCACACACAAGTCCTGGCCAGCCCGCTCTGGCAGAGACACAAGGCCCACAATGTCCTAACCGGTCCACACTGACAGAGACAAAAGGCCCACAAATTACCTAGCCGGTCAACTCTGACAGAGACAAAAGGCCCACGAATGTCCTAGCTGGTCAACTCTGACAGAGACAAAAGGCCCACAGTGTCCTTGCCGGTCTCTACATTAAAATAGTTAGCCAACATGTATAGCTAACACACACAACAGACACATATCAGAAAACGGCATGTTTTTTCAGAATCGCATCATGGAAATCAGTTTTTTTCAGGTTGGCACTAAATGCACACTTTCTGCTAGTTTGGCTCTGTTCTGCTCCCAAAGACTAACCTGGAAGGACAAAGAGGAAACTGTGTTTTACAGCCTCAGCTATATTCAGAATCCATGCTTCTCTAGAGTACAGTCTTTGACAGGGCCTTTTCTATGATATAACTGATTTTACTCAAAGGAGAATCACACGCCCTTCAATGTCACTCTCTCACTGGCTTTTGTGTGACAAATTGCTAGATAGACTTGATGGTCATAGACATAGACTATGTTTTGATTTTTAAAGTTCATAGAGGAGCTCAATTTGAGATTATGAAAACAAAATGCATGGTTAAATTGAACCAATATTGTTAATGTTAATGTCTCAATGTATTGAAGGTTCTGAAACTCAAATATTTATCTTCTGTTCAGACTCTTGACAACACTGATGGCAGGTCTTTGTCATAACCCCACCCACACTCTGTCCATGGTTTAAAAGCCAGTGCTATCCAGTGGTACGTACAGGTGTCAGTGTGTTCTGATGTGAGCCCACTCACAGATGTTACCTGTGGGGTAGTGGTCGTTGATGGACCAGTTGTCAACCTGTAGAGTGGCATTGCCTCCATTTCTTGTGAACCGCACCACGTGATATTTCCCATCATTCACTGGGGCACTGGATTCGCGTACGCTGATGTCAACTGTCCCAATGTTAAAAGTCACACCGATCTTGCCGTGCTCCTGAAAAGCAAAAACATCAATTGTTTTTTTTCTTTTTTTTTCTCTATCCATCACCATTCTGGAACTTCTGAATTCAATGCCCACAAACCCCAAGTTATCAACCTCTGAATGGCCTTGACAATGTTTCTGACCCCTTGTTCACTACCAGGAGTTTGAACAATCCATTACATTAAGTGACTCTGATAAAGATGTCCACTTAATGGAAATAATGAATCACCATCACGTTGGCCGTTTTACAGCAGGAAATCTGCCTCATTGATCTAAATAACGCTGTGAAAGTGGACTGAATCAATTGCATTAAATAAAACAGGAGAGATAAGGAAGATTAATTTGCAGAGAAGGTTTAGCGCGTTGCCCTCACACACCTTTGTAGGGGAGAATAAATTTGATTTAAATTAAATAGAGGAAGTAATGACAAACTTTTAAACAAATAAAAGTCACTGCCCAAGCTCAGAGTTGGAGCATTTTTGGCGATGTGTGAGGCTAGGTGGAGTAGCTGTAGCTGAGTTTCAATAGAGAGTTCAAAATTATTAATGTGCATCAGACATCTACTCACTACCCTGAAATACATCAGCATACTACTCTAAATTACCATAAAGTGAAAGAACTAGCAGCTAACTCAACTTTATTGGACGTTGTGTTTCGGGTTTCAGTTAACCCAAACTACACTTACTTGATTTGTTTCACAAAGGATGGGGCTGAAGTTGTTTTAGACAAAGTAAGTGTGAGAGTGAGTGCATGCTAACACTGATACCTTCAGCTTTCACAATCAAGGTCCTTCTATCTTCTTATGTTGCCTTCTCGCAAAGCACTGGGTGTCACTTTCTAATGAAGGATACCATCCACCTGGATTACTTTTATTCTCTCTTTCTGTTTATAGTTTGTTACCTGCTAGGTTGTTTGAAAGTCATACACTCAAGCTTCACTAGACTTGGCACTGTGTTCTTATCAGTGGCTATATGTCACTGCTTGTATAAGGAACAACTTATTGTTCAAAGGAGGTATATATATCACTGACTTGCAAATGATTCACCTCTGATCCATATGCGAGTCATCTCTGATTAGTATAAGAGTAACCTCTGATCCGAATAAGGGGAAATCTAGGCCAATGTTCTCCAGTGCGTTTGGACAACCTGTCCCGAAAATCATTTCCTCAATCATAGATCAGAACTCCCACATTCCAGAGAAAGCAATGTGTAAATTGTACTTCGAACACAATTCATTTAGTTGATTAATTCTTTTAACTTTTAAAAGAGAAGAGGTTTTAAGAACTGTTGTATTTCTTTCATCTCTCCACCTAAGCTATAATTTATATATTACATTCAATCAGTATGGCCACTGCACATTTTCAGTGTTGAAGCAATTTGTATATTAAAACTATTGATTGGAAAAATTGGTGTTGTTTCTGAGGGGATGTTGGCTATGGTCCTGCATGTAAAACCACAGCCTGCAGCTCAGCACTCTTTCCGAAACAGAGAACATTCAAATTCCAGAAGATGTGTCTGTTTTTCTAAACCATGGAAATAGCATGACCTCTTCTTAAGATTTGACTTCAGGTCATTTTAAATAGTTCTCTAGCTCTAATGGCAAAAAATGTATTAAAAAAAAAAAAAAAAACACGTGTAAAGCCTAGCTTCTAGTAGTGCTATGTTGAATCCTCTCTGGTTTCTCAAACTAAAAGGAATACAGATAAGATATTACACATTTTGAAAAGATGTTTTTCAACAGCATTACATCTGTTTACATTACGCAATTACATTTATGAAAATGACAAAACTCCAGTATGAGAAAAACAGTAATGTATTTGCTGTCCATCAGTCTATTCAGTAGTGTAGATCGAATTCAAAATGTTATGGACACATTCAGGTGGGTAGGTTACTCCACAGCATGGATTTCCTCCATGTATTTTCCATTTAACCTACGACCCAATTGTTCTATCTTCACGCTTGTGTGAAATGATTGACGTTTCCAAATATTTTTATTAGCTTCTTGTCCTAGATGAAAATATCTCAACATGAAAATTCACACTGCAAAAATAAATAAATTAATTAATTAATTAAAAAAAAACTAAAACAAATAATAATAAAATATTTTTTCATCAGAACAGTGAGGAAAAAGAAAACAGATATTTATTATTCATATGTCAAGCGTGGGAAGGGGGAGGGGACAGAAAGGGAGGTGCAGGGTATAGCGGAAATTGTGGGTTTGTTTGCCTCTCGGCTATGATCTGGCTGAAGGAAGGTGTGCTTGGCTCTCGGGTACCAGCGGGCCAAAGGAGTGTGTGTTTGCCTCTCGTGTACCAGCGGGCCAAAACAGGGTGTATTTGCCTCTCGGGTACCAGCGGGCCAAAACAGGGTGTATTTGCCTCTCGTGTACCAGTGGGCCAAAACAGGGTGTAGTTGCCTCTCAGTTATGAGTGGGCCCAAGCGGGATGTGCTCAAACGGGTATGAACGCGCTAAAGGATGGTGAGTTTGCCTCCCAGAGGGAATGAGAAACTCTTTTGATAAAAATCAAATATCCCATAGCATATCTCAACAAAAGTAATCAGGGAGTCAAAATTAAGAGCACACTGATATTGATGGGGTTTCTAAAAGGTCTGCTGATTTTGAACTGCAAAAGTCTACTGTAAATTTGGTAGAAAATCTTGAAACAGGATTGAAAAATCATAAAAAATAACAACAATGGCCTGAAGTAAAATATATTAATTACACTGACTTCCCCTATAGACCACACAACCGGATCATTCCAATCAGCTATGGTGTGGAAAGTACTTCCCTTATCATGTTCACGTTGGTGCAGTCTTCTGATAATAACAGTTCCAGAGTATGTGCTGTGATTGAATCATGTTCTCCACACAAAATAATCCCATGGCAGTTACAGAGAATACGTGAGATAATAATTTATCAACTGATTATAAGCTAGTAAAAAATAAAGTCAAATTAAACAAATAGACAGAAGCTGCTGAATGTCACTGGGACATTTTTGGGTTGTCAATGTTGTGTGTCCAATCAGTGGCTAGTTTTACACTAAGCCCCCCATCACAATGCCTTTCCAACACCACAGCCAAACCACATGTTAACCTGGGCCCAGATGACAGCACTGCAAACGCTGCCAGGTTTCACATTAAAATCAATAAATGGAGTCTTTTACATTGAGAGGATCAGT
This sequence comes from Hiodon alosoides, assembly GCA_025775065.1. Taxonomy (NCBI): domain Eukaryota; kingdom Metazoa; phylum Chordata; class Actinopteri; order Hiodontiformes; family Hiodontidae; genus Hiodon; species Hiodon alosoides. The sequence goes on along the minus strand of JAOYSI010009574.1, from coordinate 649 downwards.
AAGAGCCCAGAGCTCCATTGATCATGGTGAAGCTAAGTTATTCCTCCAAAGGGCAATATCAAAATGGCACTTTACTTAATGCCAGATATTTGAAGTACATTATTAGGTTAATAGAATGTTCAGAAGTGCCATTCATTCTTATCCAGTGTAAATCGTTTGAATAAAAAGAGACTACAGATTTAATTTTAACTCAGGGTTATCTTCGTCTTGATGTCAACAACATCAGCTACACTGTTGATCTGGTCTGGATTCATTAGTAGTTTATTGTGTATTTTCCGTTTTCCATAGGAGTCTGTGTTCTTCTAACAGAAGAAGATTTGTATGAAAGCTTTACAAAACCCCCATCTAGAATGATAAGAACTTTGTATAGATTTTTGGCACTGCTGACCACCAGCTACACAGTGCATTGCTTTGTCCACCTGTCCATCATTCAGTAAACAAGCTCATCAATGTGCTTACCCAAAATATTTGAATTCAGTTTTCCGCATTGCTCTTCCATTGCTCTTCCGCATTGCTCATCAACCTTGACCCAAAGATGGTTCTTATCTCCAAACATTCCTATAATGCTGTAAATCCAGCAGAGAAGCCTCCTTTGTACACTTTATGTTCTTTCATGTTGTTTTCGTTTTTTTTTAAATATACATATATA
>JAOYSI010009573.1:0-10837 GCA_025775065.1 Hiodon alosoides | reverse complement strand
CCTGCTTCCATAGGTAACCATTAACAATGTGCTATCTCTCTCTTTCGAGCAATCACGTGAGGCATCCTGCAGGACTGCAACACTTTCACCACAGCAACCAGTGGAACATTAGACTGGACTCCAGCCATCTGGGCACCCAAAGCTCTCCTCTGGATATTACAATATTTTGGAACTCCTCGACAGGAGAGCATCATACAATATAGACATTAGATTGTTTAATACAGCTCCTAGTGCCGGCCAGCGCAGGATGGGCTTCCCCATTAAGCCGGGTTTCTCTCAAGGTTTCTTTCTGCCAGCCTAGGGAGTTTTTCCTTGCCACTGCTGCCACTGGCATGCTTTTGGGGGGTCAGGCCTGGGACATATTGTATCGTCTTTGTGACATGGAAACATGTGAAGAGCGCTTTATAAAAATAAATTGATTGATTGATAAGAGAACAACTGTGAGAGAGTGCAGATTAGTACAGTACAGTCGACCAGTAAGCAGTCTGGTCAGGATATGGGGCCAGGTCATGTCCATCATAAATATGTTCACCCATCAGCCACAAATTCTATCCCAATGTATTGAGAGGGGAGGGTGGATGTGTCACAGTCTGGCTGACCTCGGATGCCTTCTGCTGATGATAGTGCGCAGATTTTACTTCCATCGATGATGTGTCCAGGGAGATGCTAAATTACGTCCATAACACCTCGTTAAAGCCAGCCATTTACTCAGTATCAAACGCTTTTAATGCAGTCTCAAATTTATTTTGCTCTTTGAAATGTTGAGTTATTTATCAAATATTTTAGCCGGAGACAGATACAATCAGTAGTTAACTTGCCCTCTGGAGAATTTCCAAGAATTCCATAGCTAGAGGGTAAAACTGGATCACAACCTTACAAATATGCAATTTACCGTCTATAAATCAAACATAAAGTCTGTCTTAGTACTTATGACAGGGAACTGGTGTAAATGTTTAAACAATTTTTTTTTTAAATGTGAAGAGTTACAACATAGACTGCTCAGTATTTCCGTTCTCAGGAACATGCATAAGCAGTCAAGCCCGAAAGTAATTTTTCTTGTGAATGATCAGTGGTACAGTGGTTCAAAAAGATTGTACGCTTATGGATGAATTTCTCTGAAATTACACTCAGTACAATACACTGGGGCCTTGGGGGACAAGAGCAGTAAACTCATCAGCTGATTGAATGCGAGAATGAGTGAAATGAGCTCCGAATTAATAAAGAACTTCGCAGAAGTGTTTTCAACAACAGCACGGCAATGCTCCAAGACTGCTGATGACCACAGATAAGATTAGCATCTGATCCTCACAGCCTCTATAATACAAGCCCCCCCCAGAGAAAGCACAACTGTTGTATGGTGTAGAAATGGTAGGATGGAAAAAAGACTTTATTTTTCTAATCCGTTCACTTTCAGTTTTTTTTTTTCCCCAATGGTTGGGCTTTCCTTAGGGGGAGGTTTCTGTTATAGAGGTGGTTATATCCATTAGTTTAAGCTTTCAGCTGTGCATAGGTCCATAGAGTAAAACGTTTTTTTTTTCTTTACACCACCAAACTGTCTGGGAAGGAGCTGAGCACAGCAGTTCAACACCAACATTGACCTGTCAAACCGATAAATGTCTGCCGTTGATCAGCCTAAGCTGTGATCAGTCCTGAAACAGCTCTTCTTTATTTACTCTTACTGCTTGCCGGCTTTTTAGTTTTGTCGCGGTTATCACCATCTGCCCCTCTGAGGTTATTTCTGGTCATCGTCAAACTTTTGGTGACTAAGAAGTTGTTCCACTTACAGTTCCGATCCTCCGTGTTAAACCTACTCTGTCTACTCTAGAAGGCGCAGCGCTGGATGGAATGACGTGCAAAGAAAAAAACATGTTTACTGTACGTTCACCATTATTCATTATGTACATCTGCCATTATGTTCTTTGCTTTGCTTTCAAAATTCCTCAGCTCCATTCATTGCACAGATGATGATGTTTTCTGCATCACAGTGGAGCTAAGTCAATATGGCGAGCCTCTCGAATGGTTTCATTGTAGTCGTGAGAAATAACTGAGTTGTCCTGTTCTCATTCTCTCTGTTTGGATCAAAGAAGCAAAGTATGTTTGGACAGCTCATCTGGAAGTATTTTTAAAAAACAATCTGTATTTTTATGCCCATCCCCATTCTCCCACAATGCAAAGCCATACAGAATGCTAGTGAGGCCATCACTGTCTCATATATCAGGCCACTTTTGTTGCTGTTTGATTTGGCAGGTTATGTCTGCCTAATCCAGTTATCAACACAACATTTACACACCATTTCAGTGAATTTTCTTTAATCTTGCTTTCATGGTTGTTATTGCTAAGAACCTATTCAAAATTTATCTCTCAATCTTCAACTTGTTTTACATCCAGCGATATAATGTAATATGCTTTCACACCTCCCAGTGAGGTACTATTAGATTTATAATAATCTGTCATAGTTTTTTGTTTTTTTTAAGCCTATTTTCTGTTTACAATCAATGCTGTCCAAAAGTAGCCTTTTGAGAAAATACCACCTAAATAGACACCCGAACGCTTCAACTTCACATCCTCATGATGAGGTACAAGAGGCAGGATCAATATTCTTATAATTGGGATGTCCTGGAGACTGGTTTCTGGGTAGCATCTATGAAGTGCAACTGCCCTTCTCCGATGGCCATCTCCTGCAGAGAAATCTTGACAAGTCTCTCTGGCCCACCAATGAATGCAGGCGCTGGTTGGACTCTGTGTGGTGAAACTCAGGTCATAGTGGGACCTTATTAAACTGGAACCCGGGAGAGGTCTTATTTCCCAGAATGCTCAGCACAATCTCTAATACGGGAAAAATCTCTTAGGGTTTTTTATGGAATAACCTCCTCCCACCTTCTCTGTAAAGGTCAAAGTGAGGTTACAAGGTACTCGTGAGAATATTCCTCAGTAGTTTTTATTTAGTTGATGATATTTAGATTATTTAGATGGCTGTGAAATTACATATTTCATTTGATAACTGAAGTCAATGGGGCAATTCAAGGCAGTGCTGATTGATGGCTCAACTCGCCCCCACAGTTTCACTAATAAAGTAATAGAGCAACGAGGCATCCCGCAGAAAAGGTTCTTCCCTTAAATCGAGCATCTTCTGTGCGACAGACTTCTTTAAGGATTCAGAATTAGAGCAAGCAGTGGTCACAGAAACACCCTGTCACTCACCTTTTCCAACTGGGGATGGCATTGAGAAATCATCTGTATCAGCATGTGCCAGCATTTTTTTAAAATCTGGCAGTGAACAAAAACAAATGAACAAATCAAACAAACTGATGGTTGTGTATAGGCTATGCATACATCTATCGCCAAAGAGTGCAGGCAACTTTCGGCGTCAAATAAAATGAGGTGGATTTGTAGCGCTGAGGATAGGAGAATCTGTGTCTGCTCCTTTTGCTCGTATGAGGACCATGACCGCGCAGGGAAACCTGGTGTGGGGAGAAGGATAAATCACAAATTGATTGGCATTGCACACACAATCTGTACCAGGAATTCAAGTGCTTTGTCAGCGCATCTTCTTAGTGGCTGAAAACATTTCAGAGCTGGGTGTAACTCCATTATTATTTCTGGCAAAAACATCAGTGGCCATGGGGAAACAGGAGGGCTGCCCGGGGTAGCTTTGACCCAGCGGAGAAGCAAATCGGAATTGTCAAGCTCGGTCTGTGCTCGGGGAATGACCTGTACCACCCTGTTTTCAGAAGGCCTGAGCAATGCTAGGGTTGTGATGATACTCCTGGTCTCCAGAAGTCTTGTTTATCAACAATAATAATTCCAGGTGATATAAATCTAAAAGAAAAAAAGAAGGAAGGTCCGGCCTCCTTCCCTATCTGTCCTGTAAGGTTGGTTTTATCTTACCACTTCATTTCATTGTGTTTGAAAGCCCGAAAGGCCCACAAATTGGTTCAAGAGGACCACAGATAACCTGAAAGATTACATTTCTAGTTTGAACAACAGCATAGAGCTGCTTTATGGCCCTAGGATTCCTATTTCCATTCCATAATCTCTGATCTACAAGTGGATTTTCTCCTTAAATTGTTAGTAAAATTATCCAGTACATAGGGGGGATTACGGAGGTTAATCTTCACAGGGATTTTCACGCACCACTTAATGTATCATCCCATTTCCAAGTTTCATCTACTATCCATCATACACCCCCTGTGGTTCAACCAGTAAATCCCCACAATTTTAACCCTTAGTGGATGATACATCGTATCACAAATGCGCTGGGGAGGCCGCACTGAGGTTGATCCTTGGAGCCAGCATCGCAGCCATTGTATGTGCTGATGCGCCAGGGAGGCAAAATAAGCTGATCCCTGGAGCCTGGAACATCAGACAGAAGGATATCTATATCATCACATGGAAGGAAACGCAAATGGATGGAGACACATATGGATCACATTAGTTTACTGTAAAGCTACGTCTTAGTTGGTGCTTATGTTGGCGAGAACCGTGTTCAAATCAGCATGAAGGTTTAACATCTACTCTCGCGTAATGGAAATCTACAGCAGGTTTTCTACGTGTCACTGCATATCTCCAGCAGGTTTTTTATGTCCCACTGTATATCTACAGTAGGGTTTCTTCGGATCTACGAATTATTTGAGGCTTAAAGCTATGTCTGACTTCTGCTTGGGAGCCAAAGCAATCTCAACCACAAAAAGTTTTATACTCATGTTTTTCCTCCAGATCACATCCATGGCAAAACTGGTCTCATTGTCTGTCTCAATACTGTAGACTGTAGATTTAAATAAATTCATAGCTTTGACAAAAAAAGGACAAAATGGTATTTAAATAATTAAATAATAGTAAATACCATGTTTCTGCTATAAAAGAGGTGTTAAAATAAACACAGTGTTATGTTTGATTCTAAAGCAACATGGGACATCCAACAGATTCCCAGTCTCTGTTTTTCAGGTCATTTTTTGAGTAGTTGGTGCCTGAATTGCAGGAGCCTCAGTCTCAGAACTACAAACTGATATAATTATGTAAAGGGGAACAGTGAATTGCAGGTGCCTCAGTCTCAGATCTGCAAACTGATATAATTATGTAAAGGGGAACAGTGTTGAATACCATGACAGCATAGCCAAACAAGATTGTAGCCTTCCGCGCATGCCTGGCGCGAGAGAGACCAGCGAGGAGTCAGGACTGAGGTTTCACGGTCAAGCTGAACGGCGTTTATTTTCAAAATAAAAGACCTCTAAAGAAACAAACCACAATCATCCTGGTTTCCCCCTCACAGGCTTGCCACAAAAATACCAAGCTAAATATAAAAGTCAACAAAGGAATGTTCTGTCCCCAGAAGCAGGTCCCTCATCAGTCCTTGCCTGCCCGACACCTGCCATAAAGAAATGTTCCCTCCCAACCCAGAAGCAAATCATTCATCAGTCCTCACCTGTACAACACCTGCCATAAAGGAATGTTCACTCAGGTAGGGCTACTGTTTCAAAACTGCTTGTAACCAAGGCCAATGTGCAATGCCTAACCTGGTATGATGAGCACAAAACCTGGACCTCTAAGCATGGGAAAATAGTAATGCAGTTTAATGAGTTGTCTTTTACTCTTTTTCCTACATCTGGATGGGTTTGTCTGGAGAAAGCCAAACCTACATTGCTTTTTCCCAACTTTTATAACATGGTGGTGGACCTGTCATGATATGGCCCGCCATGGGAGTCACTGGGTCAGATTATACCACTGCATGCTAACATTGCTAATAGAGCTCTCGGAAATAAGGAAAAAAACTGTGTATTGTGGGAATACTGAGTTGAGCATGAATAATCTTATAATATATATTTTAAAGTCATGATGGTACAAGCCATAGTATTTACTTTAAGCGTATGAAATAACTTTATTTAGTTATGAAATAAATATTATTTTAATTAAAAGTTAATGAGGGAAATGATAACTTATTTTTCCCAGAATTAAATTTATATCACTAATATAAGTGATCATTTTAAATCATTCATTAACATTGGTGTAATTTGGAAATAGCATTGCACCAGTAAGTGAAATCGTTTCCTATGACTTTTTCTTCCAAGGATTTTAATGAGAAGATAACATCTTTGTTCCTTCAGTTTAAGGACTAAACCAGGGTAGGAAGTTCTGGTCCCCGAGGGCCGAGTGTCTGCTAGCTGTCGTTCCACCTCACTTTTTAGTTGTTTAATTGAGGTGATTATTTGAGAAGGAAATCACCTTGCCTGGGATTCCAGTGACAATCAGTTGCTGAGTGAACTAACTGCTGGTGCCTAGTCTTGGAACGACTGGAGATGCTTGTCTAGAGGACAGGAGCCGTCCATCTCTTATCTGGAGTTGCTTGTCTATGGAGGACTGGAGATAAAAATAAACAACATTGGAGAGGTACGTCCAGGCCAAAAATATTGTGCGTATCCACCGCACAAATCTACTCCACATTTACAACAGCAGGGGAACTCATTCATTCTCATTGCTCAAACAGATTCTTTCAAATTAAAATTTTGGTTTCAAAGTGAATTTACAGCAACCCCCCTACATGATAGTAACCATACTAGCCTGACTATTTATCATCAATGACAGCTCTTCTATGTTCTTTGCCATTTCGCTTGATATTTTGGAGAATTTTTCAGCCATTGTAGTTCTCAAATCCATTTTTGTATGCTGGAATAACAGTACGAGTTAATAAACCTGTTAAAGTGTTTAGCTGTATTTAGTGTTTTCGTTGCAACTTGTCATAGCTTTGTTGTTATAGAAACCTGCTTGCTAGCTTTTTACTGGGACACAAAATTTAACGTTGATAACAGCTCCTTTTTCGACAATTTGTAGACCACATGAGCAGACACCAAATGTGGGTTACTGTTGTATTTATTCCGGTGCTACTTATGACATACGCAATACGCAGTGTTTCCTCCTGCACTGTTGGCTAACTTGGATCAGGGCCCAGCAGGAAGAATCAGAATTTTGGATTTCTTGATTTATTGTTGATGTTTTTGGTGTAACATCGCACTTTTCTAGTCATTGTGGAATCATTAGGAACTACAGATAGCACCATGGCTATATTGATATTGATATTTATATTATATATCCCTTTGTTTTATGGGAATTGTATTTCATGCTTTTTGGCACTTTATTCTCAGAATTACTCAGATTTTTTTTGTTTTTACTCCGACTGACTTTATGCTGAAAATATCCATTCAATAGTTCTCGAAGAAAGTCAGATAAAATTGTTACATTACAACTCAGATTGTTGGGTGTTAATAATGACCTAATTAAGGGTGTTATCCGGTACATTCTGTTATTGATTAAGAGGTGCCTCGGACATGATCTATTAAGGACCATACCATCACTTTACCTTAATCATCAGTTCCCACATTAGAAGCATGTAAAGTTTGGTAAAATTGCTCTATAATAAAATAATCCAGCCCCCTGACTGCAGACACAGCATTGAGTGTTGCAAGGTTACCTATCTCAGCACATAAGGATAGATTTGCCTATAACCGAATATTTAATATTAAAAAAATATTTTTGAAGCTACATAAATCATATAAAGCCTGCTTTAATACAACTTAAATCAACACATTTCTATAACCCATTAGTAGACCATGTACCCATCTTGAACCTTACTAACTGACCATGTAAGAGGGTTTAATTAATTTTTCATAGTAGAAGCATGAAACATGGCATTGTCAATCAACATGGTCAGCTGTGGACACGTGTGCACTTTTCACAGAGGAACCTGCAAACAATGATAAAAGACCTGGACCCGGTGAGCGTTGTGGTTTTGTTATCAATCAAACGTCATGTAGTCAATCAACATGGCCAGCTGTGGACACATGTGCACTTTTCACAGAGGCACCGGGAAACAATGATTAAAGACCTAGATCCGGTGAGCATTGTGGTTTTGTTATCAGTCAAACGTCATGTAGTCAATCAAATGTTGCATAGAGCTACACAATAGTGGAAAGCTATAATAAAGGTTGGTTGGGTTGTCTTTTGACTTGCATTGTGTTATTATTATTATTTTTTAATATAATTTAACGATTCCTTGCAGAAGGCCCTGTAGGAAGGTAACCACAAATTTAACTGCATACCACTGGTGACTAATCCATTTAAATAAAACCGGCCTGCAATTAATAACACCATGTAGAGAAACTTGGGATCAGCTCTACCTGAGGTAACAAAGATCCATGAAAAGGGCTGTCACACTCAGATTTGAAATTCGAATACTAATCGATCAGTTGGAATAGAAAGATGTGATTCGGAATGTAAAGAAAAAAACAGAGTAAATTGCTATTGCTTAATTGGTTGCTTCAAATAGCCAATTAGGTTGTAAGGAGCACATGCGCTGTTTAGGATTGTTTTGTTTGTCAGCCTAATATAATCAAATGGCCTGATTCTATTTCATTTTTATATAAACAGAACTATGTATAGTGAAAACCATAAAAAAATGTGTATATTGCTATTTAAAATCTGCAGACACGGTTTGCCCGGTTCGGGGCTAATTAGCGCAGTGTAACTCTAATTGGAATTAAGGAAGGCTCTTTTAAGGCTCAGGCTTTTCACATTCAGATCTTTCACTAAGGACTATTGTTAATAATAAAGACAATAAACCCAACCCAGTCCGACCTTCAGACTCAGACAGTGGGAAAGGATAAGATAACAAAACTTCCACAGAAGTCTATGCTCCCTCCACGCCCCTGTTTATCACAGGGAAATGATAATCCACTTAACCTTCACTCACCCCAGTAAACCGGCCGTCTAAGTCTAGCTCAGAGCCGGGAGGCATTCAGGTAAGAGACCCCACAAACCTTCAGCGGGGGTAAATAAGTGTATGACATTAACTCAATAAGAACTTTAGACAAAACAAATGAAATATGTCAAATGGTAATTCTTCAACACAGGCTCCCCTCTGTCATTCCACCCAGGAAATAATAGACAACCCTTACATAAACTGTGGTGCCCTAAATGAGGCCTAGCAAGCTACACACGGACGATTTAAAAAATCTTTCATATGCAATGATAACGCTCCGCTGCCGGGCGGGTTTGGGGCCCTGATTTTTGTGTCTTGTCTGTGTTGCCAAACACCCCTCCCTCCTCCAGCTCCCGGATAGCAGAGAACCCCCATCCGGGTGGGGAGGCACATCTCTACAACTACTGGAAGCGAATCCAAGGCAGACAGGCACTAGAGGCTCTGGACAGTCGGTAACACTTATGAGGGGACAACACCTCCCTCCAGGCCTACGTTCGAATCATCATGCTACCATCAAAATAAATTCCTATAGACTGCCAGAAAAAAAATGAATTCCTATCAGTCTGGATTGGCTTACAAAGCCATTTCTAAGGCTCTGGGGCTCCACTGAACTTTAGTCAGAGCCATATTGTCCAAACAGAGAAAGTTTGGAACAGTGGTGAATCTTCCCAGGAGTGGCCATCACGGCATGTTCTCTCCAAGAGCAAGTCAAAAGTAGAACTTTTTGGACTACCATTATGTCCCCCCATTATGTCTGCCTGAAACCAAACATTACATTCCAGAGTAAGAACTTCATACCAACGGTCAACAGTCATGGTGGTGGTAGGGTCAAGGTTTTGGAGATGCTTTGCTGCATCAGGACCTGGAAGCCTAGATGCCATCATGGAAGAAACTAAGAGTTCTGCTCTGTATCTGAGAATTATACAGGATAATGTCAGGCCATCGGTACGTGAGCTGAAGCTGAAGTGCAGCCGGGTCAAGCAAGCAAGAAAATGATACGAAACACACAAGCCAGTCTAAATCAGAATGGCTGAAGAACAAGAAATTTAAAGGTTTGGAATGAAAGTCCGGCCCTAAATACCGTTGAGATGTGGCAGGACCTGAAACGAGCAGTTCGTGCTTGAAAACCCACACAGGACACTGATTTGAAAATAGTTCTACATGGAAGAGTGGGACCGAATTCCCCCAATAGCTCTGTTAGAGACTAACCAATAACTACAGGAAGCGTTTGGTTGCAGTTATTGTGTAACCAGTCATCGAGTCTAAATGGGAGGATTACTTTTTCCCATGGAGGCATTGGGTGTAGCATAACTTTATTAAATACAATGAGGGAAAAAAGTATTTGATCTCCTGCTGATTTTGTACGTTTGCCCACTGACAAAGAAATGATCAGTGTATAATTTTAATGGTAGGTTTATTTGAACAGTGAGAGACAGAATAACAACAAAAAAATCCAGAAAAACGCACATCAAAAATGTTATAAATTGATTTGCATTTTAATGAGTGAAATAAGTATTTCATCCCCTCTCAATCAGAAAAATTTCTGACTCCCAGGTCTTTTATACAGGTAACGAGCTGAGATTAGGAAGTGCTCCTAATCTCAGTTTGTTACCTGTATTAAAGACACCTGTCCACAGAAGCAATCAATCAATCAATCAGATTCCAAACTCTCCACCATGGCCAACACCACATACCTGTCCAAGGATGTCAGGGACAAAATTGTAGATCTACACAAGGCTGGAATGGGCTACAAGACCATCGCCAAGCAGCTTGCTGAGAAGGTTGGTGCGATTATTCGCAAACGGAAGAAACACAAAACAACTGTCAATCTCCCTCGGTCTGGGGCTCCATGCAAGATCTCACCGAGTGGAGTTGCAATGATCATGAGAACGGTGTGGAATCAGCCCAGTACTACACGGGAGGATGTTGTCAATGATCAACAACTTCACCGCATCAAAGGGACGATGGATGGGGCCATGTACCGTCAAATCTTGGATGAGAACCTCCTTCTCTCAGCCAGGGCATTGAAAATGGGTCGTGGATGGGTATTCCAGCATGACAATGACCCAAAACACACGGCCAAGGCAA
>JAOYSI010009572.1:0-10838 GCA_025775065.1 Hiodon alosoides | reverse complement strand
TTTGACCAAGGGCTATTGGCAGATTCCCCTGTCTCCGATGTCCAAGGAAAAAACGGCTTTCTCCACTCCGATTGGTTGGTACCAATTTGTCACTTTGCCTTTTGGGCTTCACAGAACACCAGTCACCTTCCAGAGGCTCATGGACCGAGTACTCCGGCCGCACTGTGAGTATGCCGCCGCCTATCTCGATGACATTGTCATTTACAGTAATGATCGGGAACGACATGTGCGGCACTTGCGGGCGGTCCTGGGTGCTTTGCATGGGGCTGGTCTCATGGCGAACTCAGGCAAATGTGCGATTGGGCGGAGGGAGGTACGGTATCTGGGCTTCATCTTAGGTGGGGCGTCAGAGCGTGGCGTGGGAGCTGTGCTGACCCAGGAGGTGGACGGGATGGAGCATCCTGTCATCTATATCAGCAGGAAGCTCACCCCCAGGGAGGGTCGGTTCAGCACCATTGAACGGGAATGTCTTGCCATCAAGTGGGCTGTCCTGACCCTGCGGTTCGATCTCCTGGGTTGCAGGTTTCTCTTGGTCACTGACCATGCTCCCCTCCAGTGGCTACACAGGATGAAGGACACCAATTCTCGGATCACCCGGTGGTACCTCGCACTGCAGCCTTTTCGGTACCGGGTGGTTCACCGGCCGCAGCCGACTTCCTCTCCCGCTTGGGGGAGGGGGGGGGCTGTGGTACCGAACAGGCCCTTGGTTCATTCTAGTGGGGGAGCTATGTGCCACACGTCCGTCTTGAAAACACACAAAGAAGAGGTCCGGGCACGCCCACCAGCACCGGCTGAGGATTACGCTAATTGTGAACAGCATTTAACAACCTGTGATCCCTCAGTAGGTGCTGGAAGTCGGGTGAGGAGACGGCGAGAGGACAGCGTCCGAGAAGCGGGGCGAGTGAGAGTCAGTGCCGGCAAAAGGAAACGGGAGAATTTCCTTTTGAATGTTTAATTTTCGGTATTCTGTTAGTTTGTTATTTTAGTTTGTTGTGTTTGGGGTGAACCCGTGAGGGGGAACCTTGAAGAGCGTTTTTGTATTTCTTTTTGTTTATAAAATAAAATCGGCAAGAAAGCCGAAAAAACCCGGAAGTGAATTCGATATTTATTCCGAACTAAGCACGTCGGCGTGCTACAGACATGTATTATAAACTGAAAATTGTAAAAACTTTGCAATTTAAATATAAAAAATGTATTTGCATATGAAAGATGCAGACATTTAAGAGGATTTAAATAAAAAAACAGCTTTCAGATATCTTCTACGATTGAGGAAGCTACAAGGTATTGTTCAAACCATGGACAATTCACCAAAATACCATTTCAGAACTTTCAGATATTTTATGAAAGTAGTTTCAGACTCAACCAAATGTGATGTCAAACCTATTATCATGATAATATATGAAAAGAAACAAGGGAAATTAGGTTGTTTTGTTAAAAGTAGTTTATTCTAAATGTTATAAATATATACACTCACAAGTTCAGCAGTTTCAGAAAGCATTTGGTATGGAGGCAGTGGTGTGGGGCAAAGTTGCTTTCTTCCTTTTTTAAAAAGTAACTCAAAAGAAGTAAACCGCCGAATGGCATCATGGCGAAAAAAGTATTTACATACAAGTGGCTGTAGAAAGCACCGTTTGCTAGCCACAAGCAGTAATAAAAAAGTAGAAAAAAAACGATAAAACAGTAAAGAAAAAATTATATTTAGATATAACAATATATATGAATGAAAAACCAATATATATGAAAGACAATATATATGGAAAAATGTAAAGAATGCAATTGATATGTAAACACTACTAAGCAAACAAATCAGAAAAATTAAAAGAATTACCGTCAATAGCAACATTAGCGCCGAAGAGAAAAAATTAAATAAATCAAATACTGTTCAAGTTCCTTATTTAGATAATTAATTAAAATATGTACCAAGTTATGAGTTCAACAATTACTTTCAAAAAACAGTTGTAGATCATGCGTCAAGAGATCGCGAGCCAAGCGGCCCAGTGTGTGCAGTTTTGGTCCAAAACATACTTTACCAGGTTTTTGCTGGGGCTTGGACCTTCCTCCCAAGTTTCTTTAATAAGGTCTAGCAGCTCAAACGGGGAAAACCCAGTGGAGGCTTTGGGAACCTCCCACACTGTAAACAACAGGGGATCAACCATTCGGTCCCAATTCTCAAATGTTGCAGAGGTTACACAGCTCCCGGAGTGTGCGTGACATAAACACTGTGCCCTGGTCTGTGAGAATTTCTTTGGGGAAGCCGACCTGGATGAACAGTAGAAACAAGGCATCTGCCACAGACTTTGCCTCTCCGTTGTGGAGGAGAAATGCTTCCGGATACCGGGTTGCAATTTCCTTTTTGGCACTCGGGACACCCCGCACCCCACCAACGGATGTCCTTTTACGCTGCTAGCTCCGCTACCCGCCTCCCTACTGGGAAAACCAAGATGTTAATAAAGGCCATTTAATCAGCTGGATTCCCACCTTCCCAGCAGGTGTCGACGGACATGCCTGTATGACTTCCGCAAGCGTCTGTGAGATGGACGCGTGCCACAACACTGCTGGGATTGTGTTTCTAAATGTTTTAATATTTAAACTGCTAGCTAGTTACTATTACATGACTAATCTTATTACTAATGGTATCTTCTAAATTAAATATAGTCATTTCCTCTGTTGGGATGTAGTGTCATTGCTAATGGTCATATTAACAATAAGACTATGAAGAGACAGAAATCTATGGGAGACAAATTCTCAAAACAAAATAAGTTCATAAATAACTAAAATATGAAATAATTAAATATAGGATTATATTTTGAAATGATTCAAGTGCTGCTTATTGCAAAAACTTCCCATAATGTCTCTTTCAATCTCATTACATGAATGAACATAATTTCGTAATGGAACTGAAATATCTCCGACTCGCACTCCCTCAGCCACCCCCCGATTCAGCAAAGAATACCAGGATGCACTCAGGATTCCTCAACACCATGTGCACTTACACTCTTCATCTAGCACAATGCGCACTGTTCCCATTCGTCCAGCACTCTCCAGAACAGTTTCCTGATCACCATTTATACCCCTCAGGCCCTTCACTCTGTGCAAAGTCTTGTTTGCTTTTGTTCCCCCGATGTTAATTCCTGTTTTTCCCACTTCTGTTCTGTTCCCACATTACTACCCCTTCGACACTGCCTTCTGGATTTGCCCGTTTTTTATATTGATGCTGTGTGTCTGAATCCCGCTTGTCTGACAACAATTCCGACTCAGACCTCTTTGTTCTTGATCTCCTTCCAAATAAGTCCTAGCGTTGGCTAACTAGACTAGCTATGATGTCAATAAAATGTAGGCATATGCCTGGTTTCTGGACTCAGACAGTGGAAAGAAAAAAAGTATTTCTCAAAATGATGTTACAGGTTAGGTTATTCCCCGAACACCTGAATTTCCAACATTCCCTAAAGCATTTAAGGTAAGACTAACTGACATTAACTCTAGCTAGCTATTTAAATTAGCGAAAGTTACTAGTATTTAGTACTAGTACTAGCTCATAAGCTAGCTAGTAGTAACACTGTTCCAATGATAACTATGCAATTAGATAAACTATTCATTCATCACATTACATTACATTACCTTACTCTGTCCTTATCCCGTTTTTCCTCCTCTTCTCTTCTCTTCTTCTTTTCCTTCCCTGGGCACTAGAGGGCTTTGGACTTTTTGACATCGTTTGAAGTAGGCTACTGATGCTAATTTATCATGTTTCGTTTTCAGTGTTACTTGCTACTTCAGATAACTGAACTCGCCCATCCCCCACAATCAGATAAGTCTAACTATGAGAGCGTGGGGGGAGGGGGCAGGGGCGACGCTGTGGGCAACACAGAAAATATGGCCGAATAAGCTATGAAGTTATGTTGTTGTGGGGGCTTTCGCTTTTTTGTAATATTTTGAATTAATAGTATTAAAATAGTATCAGTTAAAAAATATTAGAAAAATAGTTTGTTTTTTTTCAAATCTTCACTCATTTGGGCGCCCCTATGGATGGATGGCACCTCTAGCATTTGCCTATTCCGCCTATGCCACGGACCGGCCCTGCTTACAGATGACCTCTCAGGTTACTGAATTTTTACTTCTTTTACAAGACTTCACAGTAAATGTTATTACCTTAATGATGTTGACAACTGCAAAGCATTATATATTTATCAAATGGAAGATTGTCGAATAAAATCCTGTGTCAAGGAGTGGCCACAATTGTTGTAAAAGTTGCTCTACTGATTATATGTGAATGTTTTTATACACCATATTAGTCAGAATATAAGACAAACCTGATTATATTTTTGGAAAAATACTGTGGCGAGCTTTGCGGGTATAATCTCAAAAACGCGAGATCTCCGTTCACACCAATCTATTTTTATTAACCACCACCACTTCCACCCAATGAACAGAAAATTAACAGAACATCATTAAACAATACACATATCTAATTCACGGTAACACATATCTAAGTATTTAACCAACACAGCATTAACAAAACATTAATTAAATCATAATTAACAAACACGAACATTAGTGGTCCATGAGTCTTTGCGCTAACTAATAATAAAAGCCATCGGCCCACAACAGAGTGGCAGCTTTCTTCCGGTCGCTACAATACTTTTTGAAGACCAAATCTTGTTTTTATAAAGAAAATCATTTTATTTGAAAATAATTCTAATAAAAACACATTGAATCAAACATGGTAGGCTGTAAATCATTCCCCAAAGAAATGAGGTATTAACACTTTCCATTTAACACTATTTTAAACGTTTTTGTATTATTTAAATTATTAATATAACACATATTTTACTTATTTTTTTATTTGCAAGTTATTTTTATTATTATTACCATTACTAATATCATCACCTTAGTAACGTCTAAGGAACGAACCGCCTCCTTCTCAGATTGGTTGTCAGCAACATCACTTTCAAAAGTGAATTGCTAAAAAAAAAAACTTAAAAAATGTAAATACGCACACCTGGCACAGAACCGCAGGCGATGGTTGCTACAAGTTATTAGATAAAATTCAAATACGAAAATATTTTAAATGTATGTATTTATAATTGCAAATATTTGCAATTGAAAAACATGGATCGAAAAACTTCCGGAGCACCACTCTGTCCCGTACTACACCCTTGGTCGTGCCTGAAATCGCTCCCTATCCACTAAATAGTGCACTATTTATGTAGTGGTGTCTGAATTCATTACCTAAATCTTGTTTCCTTATTTTGTTCTCTCATTCTTACCCACAATGCAATCTGATTTCAAGTGTACATGCGATGTACACTCGTTCGACTCCTATTTCCCATAATCCATTGCGGAGACGGGGGCAGAGTGTAAAAAATTATTATTATTTTTTTTTACTTGCGTCAAGTTTGCCTCCGGACTTGGGTCGAGGACACTGACAAGAAGAACCCCGCGAAAATGTGTGCTCGTGCACTTGTGTTAGTTTTTGTTGATAGTTTACTTTTCTACAATTAAAAAAAAAAAGTTATATATATATATTATTTAAATAACAGTAACGTTTTCATTCTTTTTATCTTTAATGAAATATATAGTTAACAGTTAAATTATATTTTTATGAAAAATAAAATATACATAAACATGACAAGTTGAAGTATTTTCTTTCTATCATTAATGTAATAAGCATAACAAATGAACAGTTGCGAGAAGATTAATTGTATTATGATTCATTTTTTTATTAATGCAAAAATAAAACAGAGAATGCCTGGGGTATGCACAGTAAATCATTTTAATTTCATATTATAAAAATGATATTTTTATAGATGATAAAATTCATGAAACCACACAGGTTAAATGTTCATGACAAAATTCTGCGACAGCTCCCGAGTGCGCTCTGACGCAGGGAATTTACGCCAGTGTCTGAAATCGCTCACTCATTTCGTTCACTCACTGCTGAAATTGAGTGGACTCTCTGCCATTCACTATATAGGGAATAGTGAATGAGTGAACGAGTGAGCGATTTCAGACACAGCCCTTGACTGTAAGCTAGCTGTGAGGGACGGTGACTCGCTTCAGTCAGGAGGGCAACACTCGTTTTACAGATATTTGGCAACATCTGTTGTTGTGGGTGTATTTTTAAAACATTTAAAAGTCTAGACCCCACATATAAGACTTTTTCAGACGTATTTCGGGGGAATTAGAATTAATGCTGCTGCTAGCCATTATGTTATCAATGAAGATAAGTGAGATGGTACCAGTTGCTGCCATATATGCCTGTGACATAACACGTGAAGGCATGCAGAGGAATTTGGGCTTTTCCTTTTCCTCTCCACACTCCGCACCTCTTCCCATCACACTAGTACAGAGTTATCTTTGTCTAAACTGTCCACATGACCTTTCCCCAGAACTATGCAAGCTATTTTGCTTACCTTACAGTAAACTGTAACCTGGACATCCTGTGGTAGAAGTGAAGTAATTCTTTGCGCTTTAAAGTGTAGCCTAGTTCTGCTAGTGAAGACTTCTGCAGATGGTAGTGTCTGATCCATCCATGCCTACGACTTGGAGAGACTTCCTGATTTGATTGTTGTTGTTGTTGTTGCTGTTTTTTTAAATGATGGTGAACATTCTCCTGGCATCCACTGTAGAGCTTTTGCTGACCTCACCAGTGCTTTCCTTCTTATTAAATTATATTACAAATTGGAACACACTTGACTAACCAGAAACATCTTTCAAGCCAATTGTCCCAATACCTCATGAAATATGGGGACTATGACGTCATGTCTAAATAGTCAAACCAATTTATATAGAAAACATCCTCAAATAAAAGAGATTATGCTTTAGCCTCATAGTAATTGTTTGATTTCAAATCAAAGACTTTTGGAGTATAGAACCGATTCATATCTGATTCCTTTCACCACGTCTTGCATTGCACAGATCCATTTCCTCATAGAACAATCTGCACAGCTCATGAAATCAGTAATTTTATTTACAAATTCATTGGTTAGCCAAGTTCATTTCTCTAAATATAATATTCATCATATCTATAACATTTATTTGGTATCTTATGTTGTGTTGAGTTCTGCTCAACGTTGTGTTGAGTGCAACAAGTGCATTGGCTGCTTTCCATGTGCACGTTATTATATTGACGTGGAAAAAAACCCCTTAACAAACTGAAACTAAATATATCTGTGAAAATATCTGTTCTCCTCTGGATTTTATATGGAATTATTACATATAGGATAGAATTATAGAATAGGATAGAATTATTTTCTATTGAGACTTGAGGACTCGAGACTCAAGACTTTTTGATTTGACTTGGTTTGGATAAAGTATCTTGATACATGACATGGGAATTCACTCCAGCCTTGAGACTTACTTATGACTTGCAATGCAGTGACTTGGTCCTACCTCTGATGGTTACAGACGAATCATGCTTTGCTGCAGCTTCGCAATCCTCGGCGTCAGTAGGAAGAAGAGAAATACAAACCCAGTCAGGAACTCCTCAGTGACAGCAGGTGTAAATAATTCCTCTTAAGCTTTGTGAACGACTATCACTGGATACAATCTCCTCAACTCGGAGAATCGATTGCGAGGTTGAGTGATTTATTTGTTGTAGTTTGGAAAAAATTATATTTAGAAAATATATAAATATATATACATATTTTTTTTTTCTTTACCAGCTTGTGGAATGATTACTGCAGCAGGTTGAAGATGAGGATCTTGAGTCTGATGATTACTTGTGATCATCTGCAGTAATGTGGTGGGCTCGCAGAATTAGCTGTGCCTAGCGATGGACAGAAACCATAGTGGGGAAAATGCTTTTGAAAAAGTCACACATACAGAACTTTAGAACTATAAAATAGTTAAGAAAATAACTGTATAGTGTGCTCAGTAAAAACTTTGTTTTTATTACAATACTAATGTGAGATAAAAAGCCATTTAATAATTAATTTTGCTTTTATTATTTTACACCTGACCATGTGTAACAGCACACAGAAGTACCACAACACACTGGTAGGAAAATTCAAATAAATTTATCAAAGCTGAAACTGCATGTTACAATATATACATAACAACCACAAGCCAAAAAAGTAACTTTCTGGAATAATTATAATTTTAATGGTACCATGAGGGACCAAGATTTGTGAAGTGAAAAATTATTAAAGACTCATGTACCAAATCTCTAATGTCTGGAGAGTCATATAAAGCTTCTGGAACATTCAAGAAGCTAAAATTGGGTTTCCCCAATGGAGGGAACACAGTCGCAATAAAATCCTACAGTAACATCTACACTGATGGTAAAGGCCTGGGAACAGTCAGAAAAGTGCAGACTAAAAATCATTAATCATCACAAGAGGGATGATGGCTAAAAAAAAGTGTGCACCTTAGATTTCAGAACAGTTGGTCTGCAGAACAATTTGGCATCATCAGGATTAAAACATTGAAAACTACCGCTGGACGTTAACAGAATTAATTAAGCATGAAGAAGCCATTCCTGAAGTCTCAATGGTCAAATTTAGCTTTACAAAAAATGCTCAACAGTAGAGTGTGATGCAGAAAAGGTGAGGCACATACTGTGATAAACATGCCCAGTGTGAAAAATGTATATATTTTTTTGTACTTAGACTAGTGGGTAAATAAATTCAGTATTGTACCAGGACATTTTGGTCAACAAAAGCCGTTCTAAAACAAAAGTATGAGCTGGAAAAGTTCTCCACAGAGGAACGGCCAAGAAACTCTAAGGAAATAGTAAACTCAAGGGAACCTGATAAGACAAAACAGAATTTTTTTCTCAGTGTGATCAAATGGTGGCTTTACAATGATTCCAGGGTTGTGAATAATTCCATTGTCAGTATTTTTTAAATACCTCAACATGTTTAAAACAAATAATGTTGCTGTTTTCTGAGTCAGTTGTGTAATAATTTTATTTTTGTTGAATCAAGGGCAATTAGCAAGGGTATGAATAAATATGGAGGGCACAGTATAATTAATATTCCATTCAGAAGTATATGACCAGGATTCAAACTGACTGAACCATTTGACTTTTGGCTCGGTAACAACTGATTTAGGCCTATGGACCTGGATTTTTCAGGGTCAAATTAAGATTGTCATTTGCTGATATGACTAGTATTTTTACATGACAATTTTTTTTTATTGTTAAAATGTATTCAAATAAATTAACTGCAAATTTTTTCTTTCCTGAGCTTGATTTTTTCAATTTGTAGTTGAAGTTTCTCATTCTCTAAAATGAGCTTTTCTTTCTGAAGAGCTAGGACCTCCTTATGTAGCTCCAATGTGGCTCTGTGTGTTTGAGAACTTCCATCCCAAGAGACGTCCAATGATGCAGCATCTAGATAGAAACAATACAATTAAGTTAATTATGCTGAATACAGAATCTTGGTTGCAGATTTTCTGTTGTACTTTGTACAAAATGTGGCAGGTTTGGATTGTTGTAGAACTAAAATAACAAACAGAAACTATTAATAATTAACAACTCATTAAATATACTCTTATTTTTATAGTGTAAGTTGTCTTAGAGTAAGTTTTCATAGTTAGTTCTGTGTTACACAGTGATTGTCTAGATGGTAAAATCTTCAGGTTTTCTTGGATACTGGGACCACTATAAAATGGAAATGCATGAAAACACTGGAATGTGTCTGTTATACTCAAATTTATCCCAATGTGTAGTATACAATACCATGATGAGAAAGTAAATAATCTATAAAAATCCAATCATTCTTTCTTAAAGGGAGGGAACATCAAAACATGAGAATTTACTAATTGCAAATTGGCTATATGTTTATTTAAAGACTATCCCAGGGTTCCTTCTGAATTTTCACAACTAATCACAACTTTAAAATGTCCATCTGACACATTCTTCCAGTTTTTCTGTATTCAAAGCATCACAATATGTGGCACACAGCATTTTGACAGGCTGCGGGCAGGGTAACCCTGAACTAAACAACTGGCTAGCTAGGTGAGTTGAATGCGTTCCATTTACCTCGGATGTCGAACCTGGGAATGACGTCAAACCCGAGTTGAACGCGTTCCAATACACAAGTCGGAAAACCAACATGCAAACCTTTGTTGTGCAACAAATATTTATTAATTTAAATGAATAAACATGAACAAACACCTCTCTATGTTCATAAAGTTAATTACAGATCAATTGTGCACAATTTAAAAACATTTTCCCAGTGGTGGAAGTATTTAGATCCTTTACTAAAGTGAAAGTCTCAATACCACAGTGTAACGATGTTCTGTAACAAGAAAAAGTCCTAAAAAAAAAAAAAAAGTATTAGCATCAGAAATTACTCTAAGTACCTAAACTTAGTCATTATGCAAAATGCTGGGTAGCTAATAGCACGGTTTATTTGTTGATCTATGTTTTATATTAATAATCTATATCTATATCTAAATCTGTAAAATACTAGCGTTTCATTTACTGTTGATGCACTGAGCAGCCATTTTGGATTCTGAAGTCAGGGTTGTTATGATTCCTCCGTGTTTCAGAGTTGGAACTCCGACTTGAGGGGGCATTTCAGTTAAAAATTTGTACTAGGGAACTCGGAATTTCCGACTTCTGAGTACAAATAGATTGCACCATCACATACAGTACATGAAAACATGGCGGAGGGCATTAATGGAGAGCTAATTCTGTGCGTAAATGAGCTCCCTGAATTGTGCAACAAACGTTTGACTGTACAGTATCTTAAATAAAAAAGACGTTGCATGGCGGTATGTCAGCCAGTGTAACGAGCATTAATACTCCTTTGTATGTACAGCGGGTGAAATAAGTATTTAACACGTCACCATTTTTCTCAGTAAATATATTTCCAAAGGTGCTATTGACATGA
>JAOYSI010009571.1:0-10838 GCA_025775065.1 Hiodon alosoides | reverse complement strand
AAGAGTTGTCCAAGAGCCAAGGACCAGTTGTGGAGAGCTTCAAAAAGACCTGCAATTAGCAGGTACTGTTGTCTCAAGGAAAACCGTAAGTAATGCATTCCACCACCATGGCCTGTATGCACGCTCACCACGCAAGAATCCATTTCTGGAAAAAAAAAAGCATGTTGAAGCTCGTTTAAAGTTTTCTGCACAACATTTGGAAAAGCCAGTGAAATACTGGGAGAATACAGTGTGGTCAGATGAAAGCAAAATTGAGCTGTTTGGATGCCATAATACACACCATGTTTGGAGGAGAAATGGCACTGCACATCACCCAAAAAACACCATACCAACAGTGAAGTTTGGAGGTGGGAACATCATGGTGTGGGGCTGCTTTTCAGCAAATGGTTCTGGCAAACTTTACATAGTTGCAGGAAGGATGAATGGGAAAATTTACCGAGACATTCTTGACAAAAATCTGCTGCCATCTACCAGGATGATGAAGATGAAACGAGGGTGGACATTTCAGCGAGACAATGATCCCAAACACACAGCCAATTGGTTTCAAAGAAAGAAAATAAAGCTGCTAGAATGGCCCAGCCAATCACCTGACTTAAACCCCATTGAAAATCTATGGAAAGAACTGAAGATCAAGATTCACACAAGAGGCCCACGGAACCTTCAAGATTTGAAGACTGTTTGTGTGGAAGAATAGGCCAAAATCACACCAGAGCAATGCATGTGACTAGTTTCTCCATACAGGAGGCGTCTTGAAGCGGTCATTACCAAACAAAGGCTTTTGTTCAAAGTATTAAATAAATATCAGTAAGCGGTTTCAATAGTTTTTGTGTGTCATTTCACGTTATTAAACATAACCTAATTTGCTGAGCTCGTTTGTTTTGGTTTCTTTGTGTGTATGGATTACTTGGGTTGTTACCAACATCTGGTGAAAATTTCATGTCAATAGCACCTTTGGAAATATATTTACTGAGAAAAATGGTGACGTGTTCAATACTTATTTCACCCACTGTATGTAAATTCAATTATAGTTGTTTTCAGTTTAAGATGTTGGCCATCTGATAACAGAAAAGGGTGTGGGACCCCGGTTCACGTTTCTCTACTATTGGAGCAGCCAGCTTTAGAAAATAACTCTCTTGGAAGATCTGTTTAATGTAATGGAAGGCAGAAATTAACGGAATGTGATTTATTTAACAGGTGGTTCTTTGATTATAAATGAATACAGGTCAACATAAAACTAGCAATGTAAAAAAATATCGTTTAATACAATGGTATTAAACAATTAATAAAATGTCCGTTCAATTTTATTTTCAAAGTTTGCTAGTTAATTGGAATCCGACTTAAATAAAATAAATTTACAGAGCGCAACATCAACCTTTATTCAAGATGAATCATCAACGTTCTTATTCCGTACATTACCACTCTTTTTTTTCTTTTTTTTTTGATTGCAGAAGCTCTATTTCTACTCTGTTTGCTTTGTTTGCCTACCTATTTCAATATTTTTATGTCGTTTAAGATAAGAAACGATAGCAATAAAATACTATGTTACCCTTCCAGTTAGTGCATCCGATACGGCCCCGTTACCGATTAAACTACCAAAACCAATGCCGGAAAAAATCCCGATTCTTCGGTGTCCGAGATGCTGAAACGGTGCAACAAGACAAGCTCATCGCCAGCACGTAGCAGGATTTCATTGAATGCCGCATTACTTTGGTTCATAATTTATTAGTGATCTACGAGCAATTTCTCCATTCATATATAAATATTAAAACCAAGTTCCTCGATGGCAATCGCAGAGTGCTTGAATCTGCGCCCGTGTCAATAAATTCTAAGCAAGCGGACGTGCATGTATATGTAAATATCCGACAGCAGTCATATTATACCCGTTATACTTCTATGTGTGACAATGCTTTATGATACTCCTCGTTGTTTTATCACCCCTATACAACATTTAGCGGAAGAACAGAAAGTCTTCCGAACATTCGACCGACACCACATACACTACACACAAAAGAAGACGTTAGGTGACACACGGAGGACCTTTAAAGGTGCTACTGCCGACGTTACCGTCTCTGTCACAAAGCTGAATCGCCTCCAAACCCAGATTCTTGATCATGTCCGCACAAGGGTTGATGGGGCTGCTAATGTTGTGTCCCAGGCGTGGAACCTCCATGTCGTCAAAACGTCAAAAAATCTTAATGTTTCCCCAGCGTGTGTGCAATATAGCAGTGCCGCAGGATTAGCCTTCCCTTTGAATAGAGAGTCGAGATAACAGCACATTCCCCTTTCTACCCATGTGGTGTTCTCTCTGGTTATGCGACTGAAGCGGGGTCAGCGGACTAGCGTCACGAACACACTGCTGTTTTATGACTCCAACGAGAGACGAGTGGATACAGATACACCGAATTGCTGTAAATACTTTTAAATATAGATAAAGACATTTATTTCCTTATGTTGTTAAATGTTATTTGGCTATACCGCTTTAATGAAAGCCACAAGTGTTTATTCTGCCGAAGGGTGTGCGAACGTTTACCAGCAAATGAACAGTCAACTAAATTGCTTTTTTATGTAACAAGATTACCCTTCCCTTGTATTTAAACCTCCACTTATTGCACAAGCTCGTTACTCCATGTAGCCTGTTGTGTCAGGTAGGACGCAAGACTCGTGTACTTATAAACGTCGTTCTTTATTAAGTGTCAGAACAAGACACTCACTAACACGTGCGTCTTTTACTATAACCATACCCCTGTGTCCTTAACCAAAACTGCCCCCCTAGGAACTGTTCGCCGATATCCCACAGTTCCCCATTACGTCACCCCTGTAACATCGAACACTCAAACTCTGAACATAACATAGCCCACAACGACACCATTATACATTTGGAATAAAACATGTCCTTATAAGTAGGGTAAGTTTATTTATTTATTTATTTATTTAGAAAAGAAAAAAAAAAAACTAACGCAATACAATACACCTCTCAATAAACTGTAGTTTCAAAATGAATATGGGTTTTGCAGGTGATAGAGCCTTTTCATACAGATCCCCTCAATTATGGAATAATTTACCAAACTTTGTTTGGGAATCAGACTCAATCTACATAAAACCAGATTTAAAACCAATATGTTCAGGATTTCTATTACATTTTTGTTGAGAGCTTACATTTCTACATTCATCCATTTATATAGCTGGATATTTCACTGAAGGAATTCAGGGTAAGTACCTTGCTCAAGGGTACAACAGCTGGGGTGGTGTTTGAACCGGCAACCCTTCGGTTTGCCATCGTCCAATAAGAACATTTTATACTGAGATATGATTGACCATCTCTAAGTGAGAATTATTGCTTTGAGAAAAAATTTTAATAGCAATATTCTGGCCTGTAAAAGAATATCACCAGCTGTAGGCTACCAGCGTGATATTCTGGATCTCCGTTCAGTAGCACCAGTATCAAGGGAAGACTTATCAAACCGAGTGGCCCTCACATTAAAATCACATGATGCCATTTTTAATTTACTTTCCTCTGGCGTTTCACAAAATGTTTGGGGAGGTTTTCATGTTGGGTGACAGGAGACAAATCTTGTCTGGCCCAGGAGAATTTCACAGCAGACTGCGTTTTCTGCAAGCTTTCATTCTACTCTGCAGCTGCGCCCTTGTCTTCCCTGAGTCATGCGCGGGGGGCTGGTCCTGTAGGTTTTACATAACTGTGATTGATTGATGGTCATTTAATTTACCAAAGATAGGTCATCCGCACCTATCTACATTGAATGGAGAAAATACTGTAGGCCTACAGTAACTGCCATTTATGAGCCTTCATTGTAAAGGAAAACCCCCAGTATTTTCTCTCTCAGTTGTTCATAACTGCTGTCACTGATTTGATGTTCTTAAATAGCAAAACCTTGGAGATTAGACTCTTAGTTGATTTTAAATTAAAGTGTGGCTCAAATGCATGTGACACTGTGTGCAGACAACTGCCTCCACCATTGTTGATTGCTGCACATGAGTGAGTATACCTGCAACCTAATTTTGTTCTTTGTTTCCATTTGCAGCATATGTGTTTGTGTTATTGTACACTTGAGCAAAGTAAGCTCAAGGAATAATCCATCACTGTAAGTGAGTTGTAGACTTTGTCAAATGTGAAGACGTATTTACTAACTTCCAAAATCTGAAATAAATACAAAAATAGGGGACAAGAATGCAATTCCTGGACAAATACCCTTCATTAACCCTGCCTCATTTGTGAAATAAAGGAAGAAACTATTCCGCCTTAAATTCTTTCTAAGATTCACACAAATCTACATTTTTAGCAAATCCGAAACATAAACCTCTTAGTCAAATAGGAATTACAGCATTAAGCCATCCTACAGTGTTGAAGGGGTTAGGAGTTGAGCATTGACATCAGTGATGTGTGCTTCAAGTCCTCGTTTTGCTTAATGAGTTACACGATAATATTGTAGCGTTTTCTCGGCGTGCTACTACTCTGGCGAGTTCAAGCAAGGAGTCGGACATCAATTTAACAGAAAGACGTGCTCTTTATTTCGCACATGCGCTTACAACCGCCTTGAAAAAGGCGGAACTGGCAGTGAAAAAATCTGCGAACACATGGACCCACAGAAAGCCGTCACATGCACAAGCAAACATGCCCACGGTGAGGGAACTAAATCATAACTACAAAGACTCTAGAAGTTATAGTTAACTAAACTAAACTTCTACACATCAACAATAACTAAAACACGAAGAATAAGACACATTATTAACACTATTTACAGTTAGGAGCTAGGCTTCCCAGCAGCCCCTTCGGGGATGGCTAAAGCCCATTGGCAGGGGAAGCGCTGCCTGCCATCCCCGTTACAATATTGTCCTATGTAACTCAGTAGTCAGTAATTGGTTAAAAAATAAACAAATCTAGGCATTTAAAATGGCTGTTGGAGCAGTTACCTGGTAATTCAGCTTGATGGACCAATAATATACACTTGCTGTACTACTATCAGAACTAATTTTGACCTGATAGTCCCCAATACTGAATGCTAAAGCCTTAGTCAAATCGGGAAGACAGCATTCCTACAGATAAACCAGTGACCGAAATACAACAATAAAACATCTAATAAACAATTCTAATCCTGACAAGCCACCGCTATTCTGCTAAAGTTGCGCACAACACGTTTCGATTATCTTTCTGAGCTAACAACTTTTCGTCAACACTAGCATTGCATTATAAGTATTGTAACGCTTCTAAAGCTAAAGCAGCGCTTCCATCCCCGAGGGGACTGCTGGGAAGCCTGGCCCCCGAACTGGTAATAATGTAAATAACGTGTTCGAAGTTCCGTGTTTTAATAATATTGATGTGTGGTAGTTTAGTTTAGTTCGCTGTATCGTTGGGGGTTTTTGTAGTTAAGATTTAGTTCCCTCATCGTAAACTGATTTGCTTGTTTGTGTGAGGGCTTTCTGTGTTTTCCCCTGTATTATCAGATCTTTTCACTGCCAGTTCTGCCTTTGGTAAGGCGGTCGTAAGCGCATGTGTAAATACAAAGCACGTCTTCCTCTTGAAATCAGTGTCTGACGCCTTGCTTGAATCCAGAAGAGTAGTAGCACTCCAAAAACGTAACAGTTTTATGACCCGATGATACGTGTTTATTACAACATATTTGCGAATCGGCATATCTGATATGTCACTCGTTTGCAAAACTATGTGAAAGCAGTGACATTTTGAAATTACAAATACAGATTTTTGTGTTGTTGCGTCATAAACGAATTAGAGAATATTAAGCCTTCTCTGAGCTCAATGGGGGGCCATTCCGAGAAATTTTAATCAAAGGGTTAAATCGGGAATACTGCATTCTGCTTTCCTGCAGTTGTGAAGGGGGTTACGCGTTGCACTTTGGTGTCAGAGTTATGTGGATCGACTCACTGGATTGCCTAATGAGTTCTATGAAACTAACCTATTGCATAACTTGTTTGTTTTAGTCATTAATTGATTATTATAAATAAATAAAGAGGATTTGAACCACAGACTTCAGCCAAAGCAACCTGGTTGTTCAGCTTGATGCTCCACAAAGGGACACCTGGATGAATCCTATCAGAATTAATGTGGGGTTAAGGTTTGGGTTAAGGTTAGGGTTAAGGTAAGCATGGGGTTTGGTATAAGGTTTTGTCCTGGTTCCCAATTAGACAGACAATGATTGTTTCCAATCTTTTCTGTAAAAACTGTGGTTAGGACACGGAGACTTGGTTCTTCAATTATTGGTTCTTGGTTCTTATTGGTTCTTATTGGAATTGGTTCTTACTATTGCAATCTGACCTTTTACCCCACCATATAATTGCCCACCAAACCATGTTTATTGCAGTCACCACATTTCTTCAGATGAGCAATTAAACCAGTGGAACCACCATAGTTTCAGAAAAGGTTATTGGGTTAGGGTTAGGGTAAGAGGTAAGATTAGGGTTAGGGTTGCAGCTGGAGCTGGGGTTATTGTTAGGGTTAGATTTAGTATTAGGGTTAGGCTTAGGAGTTGCACTTTGGTGTCATAGGGGGTGGTTCCAGGATTTGTTATTGAGTTCTATGAACGTAATCTATTGCATACGGTCACCCTTCAAGCAAATCCTAACTTGTCAGAGTAAGAAATTGAAGGTATTTTTGAAGATGCAAATTTGCATGAATCCTGTAGCTCAGCTATAAAAACAGAACAGGTGACAAGTTAAAGAAAAAACCAACACAAAGTTTATTGCAACTTACAATCCTACTGACATAACTTGTTGAATTAGGTTGTACCCCAAAAATAATGGTTTCTCAAGTTACATTGCTTCATCCCCTATCCTGCATTGAGTCTCAAGTTTGACCCACTTTAAGACAATAATAATAATAATAATCACCAACCCCAGTTCCTTCTTTACTCCTCCTAGGCAAGTGAAAGTCTCCTCCCCTTCCTTGCAGACTTAGACTAAGTTTTGCAGATTCATGTGGTGGGATTGCCAGGTTAAAGAGGTACAGGAAGTACATTGGAGAGCATGGCTCAGAATCACTGCATTGAAGTGAAAAATTGACTTTTTTTTCAATCCAGCTTCAATAAAAAAATAGATTTTCCAATAGTGATCTTTTCTGTCTGAGAAGCTGTGTACAAGGAAGCTAGTACTGGGTATGGAGGTGACAAGTGATTTTGGCAGACACAGGAATTGTCAATCCACTTCCACTGAAAGCACATGCTCATTACAGCCTAGCTCAGGTTTAAGTGCATGCTCTATCCCCTGCAGATGGACCAGTGGACGACAACTGGCAAAAATTCAATCAGAGGTTATCAGAAAGCTGGAGAGCAATGCACGCCATTTAGGAAGGGAGAGACGAGAAGTAATTTGCCTGATTTTAGGAGAAATCCTCACCAATTGTCCAACAGTAGGAAAGAAGCATTTAAATGAAGTACCAGGAAGAGGGTGTTGGCTTCTCCAATGGCATTTAAAGATGTTATGGAAGGAATGCTTGTTGGTAGTGGACACAACTCCCTCACTAAGCTGCCGCAGAGCTGACAACTTGAGGAGAATTAAGTCCCCCCTTTTCCTAAGAAGACTGATGTCTAAATCAGAGTATCCACTGACAATGAGATACGCTTGGATTTTTTTGGCTGTAGGGTGGCTACCAGTCAGTGAAACTACAGAAATACGGAAGCAACATAGAGTATTTTGGAGAAAATAAATCTGAACATAGACAATCTTCCCCCTTTGACTTTACCATAGGGAGTTATGCCCTGACATCAGAGAATTTCATGGTCTCAGTAATTGTAATTGGAAATAAGATTCTAGTTGGGAAATGTAAAAGTAAGAATTGATTAATTTTCCAGCTAAAGTAATAAGGCTGTGTGTAGGTGCTAAGAAATAAAAGTATAAAATATTGAATGAAGGCTAACTCTCTGCATACAGAATTTCCTCCTCGGAGAAAGCATGGAAGATGGGAGGATTATTCATTATAAAAAGGAGAGCTAGCACGTTGGGGTACTGAATGCAAAAACGGATAAATGAGTTGGGAATCCAAAAAAGTTGGTAAAGAAAGTGAGTATAAATGTAATAAACCAATCTCGTAGAATTAAGTGTACAAGTGAAGAGAGGAGGTGGGGAAATGAAACTGAAAGGGATCAAGCTTTTGTAGATGAGAAGAGTATGGCGGCGTTGTGGATTCAGGGATCCAAGTGGCAATGGCGTATTATATCCCGGAATTTTTCAGTTTATGTTGCAGAATTGGTAGCTATTCTATTTGCAATATTTAAAAGAAATAATGCCTAAAACAGCTGTCAGATTTTCAGGTTTATTTTAAAGAGTTAAAATGGGAGTTTATTATCGGAAGAGATATCATGTTCGAATTGTTGCAACACTATGAGGAATGTGTCTGAATGGCAATCAAAGGGATTTTAGTTTAGATTCCTAGTCACTCTGGAATTCCGGGCAGCAAGAAGAAGCTAAAAGCTAAAAGTGGGTTAAAAAGAGGGAATTTATTTAATTTTTTATTTAAAAAAAAAAGTGGTGTAAATGAACCATCCTTTACTACTACAATTGCTGGAAAGTTTGTCTATCTGCTTAACTTATGAGAATAGATTAGTAGAAAGACACACTCAGTAGTGATTGTAACCTACAGTGGGCAAGATCTGCTCTACTTTCTTCAGACATTTGAATCAAGATGTTTAGAACATAAGAACTATGGAATCAGGTCAGAGGGCTTTGGCGCGCAAATAGATTTTTTTGCTTTTAGTTTATTCCATTTGGGTCCACTAGACGGCTCTCCTGAGCCTCCTGTGTTTAAGTTCCTGTAGAATAATTCTTGCAAAAGGGTGTGGACCTGGTGCAAGGCAGAAGCTGCAGGCATTATCATGTTTCATCCTTCTTGCTATCGTTTGTAGATGTATTGTCTGTATATGTGAGGAATACCCCGCTCACTCTCACTAGACGGTTGTTTTGGTGATTTGAAAAATATATACAATATACATAACCTTATTCTTAAAGAATCAATGTTTAGAACTTATTTTATACCCTAGATGGCGCAAGTGGAACGCATAGTAGAAATAATCGCTGTCATTTTTTATGTTGAATATTTTGTTTTCGCTGGGCGCTGCCTAGTTTTCTTGCCTCACAGAGAGGTTTCCTGACCGCAGTCCTTCCTCCACCCACACTAGTAGCATCCTTGTCCTATAGGACTCCACAACATAGTTGCTTATGTTACAGCAGTGGCACATGAAATCCAATTGAATACATTGTCTAGAACATTCAAGCAATGAATGGAGATACAAAGTTTAAGAGAGAAGAACTGTGTATTTTCTCGTAAACCAAATTAATTTAAGTTAATTTGAATGGCAGCAAGGGTGACCTCCACCCTACTACAGTCTGGATCCAGATTCTATTGGGAATCTTATTGGCTTTATCAACTACGAAACAGTCGTGCCCAACAGCTAAATGCAAATGAAGTAATTTGAATGTCTTTACCGTTTCAAATAAGACTATTTTGTATTTTGTATTTTGTATGTAGTTCATTCTCTTTCCTACTTAATCCCTGCAGGTATGCACAGAAATGGTCTCAGCTGAGCTGGGCTTTGTCGATCTACCCAGCCTCACCTTCCACATCGTAGCAGAATTCGGTGCTTTGTTCATTGTTTGTCTTCTTTACTCCCTTCTATGCTTATCTTTTGTTTTTCCCTCCCGCCTCCTGCAGAATAGTTAAGGTTGGGCGCCTCACCCACTATTTGTAGGTGCTTGCTGCAAGTTATAATCCAGGCTCAGTACGTTGGAGTCTTTCTCTCTGCATTGACAGCACATGCCGCTTTGAAGAGGTCACGTGTTTAGGAGCAGCTCCAAACGCCAACCAAAAGGTTTTGGGAAGAGGAGGGGAGGCCATGAAGTTCTGGGGGGAGGGCTAGAGTTGTGTTTGTCGGTGTCTTTCGCTTCTTGTTATAACCATTTAAGCACTTTTGCCTTGCTTTCTCCTGACACATACCGTAAGGCACCGTCACAGAAACAGACCTCCTTTCCCTAGAGAAATACTCTCTGAATATCAACTGGGCTTAGTGCACCTGATGACTGATGCCATTTGGTAACTAAGTTTCTGCTAATATGACACCCAAAAAGAAACTGGGACCATTTCTGCAATAGTGAGTCTTGTTAGATGATCATAATACTTGGGTGAGAAAATTAATGCACTATAGGGATGAGTCATCATCAGTTTCATGCACGAACAATGGAACCATGGAGTGTGGGATTCCTGTGTCTAAAAGGATAATTATGCAGCGTGTTCTGTCTAGTCTTGAGCTTTTATGTGTAAAACGAATAGCCTGTGGTGTCAGTGTGCCCCGGCACCATGGCAACACCCTCTTTAAAAGTAGTGAGGAGTATCACAAGCAGTGAGGAAGAGGGGAGGGCAAGCATCTGGATCTCACTTTTCCCTCTGAGCTATACATAAGGAAAATGGAGGTGTCTGGCAGTAAAGTTATACACGTTATGATACTCCATACAGTCTTTCAAACTACAAACTTACTAATGGATCGATTCAATTAAAGTGGCATATCAAAAGTTAGTGTAATAGGGTGGGGGGCAAATGTACAGTAATGGGGTTCAGCTACTTTTTTGCTTAACTTTGTATGAAGGTTAAAATGACTTATGCAGACCACTAATATACACTTTGATGTGTAAGAACACAGAAATATATCACGCAACCTGCTCCTGGACATTCTGAAAAATTATAAATCGGTTATTTTTGTCTCCTGGTGAGGTCCCTAGGAGAGCTCCAGCTTGGATACGTTACTGCAGACACAAATCAATTAACTGTAGGAAATAAAATTTAAAAAAAAATATATATAAAAAAAAAAAAAAAATATATA